>JAJLXT010000053.1:0-74129 GCA_030571395.1 Nakaseomyces sp. UFMG-CM-Y6046 | reverse complement strand
CCATGCTGTTCTTTTTACCACCCTGCATACAAATTTTTCTTCTCCCTTTTTTTTTTTTTTATTATCCGTTACTTTCCCACGACTTTCTTCTGGCATGGAATAATTTACCCGTGGAATACTTCGTGGAGATAATGGACAAAAAAAACAACAACAACCAAAACTAAAACAAAAACAAAAACAAAACAAAAGTAGATAGAATACATTTCGTGTCCAAGGGCAAAGAAGAAAAAAAAAAAGAAAGAAAAAAAGGGAGTAATAGATCTCGGTACGATTGAATCTTAATCATTATGGTGTAAAAAAAGAAGAACAAAAAAGAAAAAAGTGAAAAAACAACAGACATATAATGTGTGATACGAGAGTTTCTTAAAGAATGGAAACAACGAGATGAAGAAGGAAAAGGTTGTTTTGAATTTTTTTTTTCTTTTAAACTTTTTTTTTTATCAATCGGATTTCAGTATTGTACTACATTTTCTGAGAAAAAGTGAATATCAAAAAGACGACATCAAACAAAATAGAGAGAGAGAAAAAAATAGGAGTTATTTCCACAAGAGGAAACAGCGCAGAATAATAGGAAGAAGGATAAACTAATTTTTTTTTTTTTTTTTTTTTTTGTATTCGAACTTGTAGGCAAGGGTAGGCGTGGGGTCTCACCTTCTTTTTTATTTTTTTTTTCTCTTGAAACTACGCCTCCCGAACAAAAAAGTATAACGCTACCTTACAATCTCCACGTAGTTTCCTCTGTACATCCATCATCCCACTTTCTACTTCCACATTATCTTCTTATCTTTTTATCCGTCCCCCAAGAATGTCCCGTGCAATAATCAGTCCATATTTATTCTCTTTGTTCTTTGTAAGGGGGGGGGGGGGGGGGGTGAGAGAGGAGAGGATTTGCTAGCCACCATTTTCACCCCCTCCCCCCCTCCTATTTCTTCTCAGAGAACAATACCTAGGTTTAGGACGGAACAAACTTTAATTTCTTCACACTCTCAGTAATTACAAGACACATATTTCATATAGCATAGATACACACGCAGAGCATTTAGGTATTACTAATTTTAAACAGACACAAGAAATAAAAAAATTCTTTTCTTCTGCTCTTTCTTCTTCTTCTTTTTTGTTTTCTTCCATTTCCTTTTTTTTTTTTTTTTCATCAACTACAGAACAAGTACGCAGGAAATGTGGGGGGGGTGGTAAGTTGATCCTTATAAAAAAGAAAATAGGAAAGAAAAAAAAAGAGAAATATAGTGTCAGAAAAGGAAGGAGGAAGAATTTTTCCCTGCTTCCATTTCTGTAATAAGAAATAACAAAAAAAAAAAAATTAAGATGGGTGAAATACAATAGAAATAAGATGACAAATCAAGAACACAGAACATTCTATACTCCCTACTTTTTCTCTCTCTCTCTCTCATTATGGGGGAGAAAAAAAAATAGGGAGGAAAATCTTTTTTTTTTTTTAAAAACCTTCTTTTTTTTCATATCATATATATATGCTTGTTTCCTATCTGTGCTGTTGTTACGGCATTTTATGATATTTGTTTAATCCCCCTTAATAAGTCGAGAAGTTTAAGAGATGATGAGAGTGAGATAGGGAGAGAGCAGTAATAATAATATTCTGTTCTATATGATATGATCATAGTAAAATAATATGTTTTTAGTACTTGTATAGTCATATCCTATTTCCCACAACAGAGGAGAAGAAAAAAATTTTTTTTCATCCTTTTCCTATCTACCTTCATCCCCCCTCTATATAATGTTATCATTATACAGTTGTTTTGGTTTCCTCAAAAAAAAAAAAAAAATACAACAACAACAAACGAAAACTATCTTTCTCGGCTTTTGTTTATAATTGTCTAAATATCCTCCCTTTTCTTTTCGGCTTTTTCTTTTTAATAAGTTTAGTACCTACAACCGTAGGAACCTTTTCTTTTGGAATTGTAATTTTCTTTTTTTTTTTGAATTTTTTGTATTTATTTTCTGTGTGTCTCTGTGAATGTTACTCACAAACACGCACACACACACACACACACACTCTCTCTCATATGTGTGTGCTGATTCTCTTCTAATATTTCTTGCAAAGAAATGAATGAATATTGAAATATTAAATAAAAGTATTATTGCTGTAGGGGGGTTTGTTTGGGGTTTTTTTATTTTATTATCAATGTCAATATTGTTTGTTTTTTTTCAGGAAAAATCTGAAGAAAGAAAAGGTATTTTATTGATTTTTATTTTATTTTTTTCTACTTCCCTTTTTTTTTTTTTTTACTTGTTTATTCACTGTCTTCTATAAAATAATTGAAAATACTTTACTTCCTTTTTCTTTTTTCAAATAAACAAAAGAAGACAAGGGAAATTCTTTTTTTATAATTTTTTTTTTTTTTTTAAAAAATCAAATTTCAAAAAAAAAAAAAAAAAAAAAAATTAAAAATAAAAATAAAAGTAAAATAAAAAGAGAATCTTTCCTTTCTTTCATTTTATGTTCTCTTTTATTAACCTCAAAGCAAGAAACAAAAATTTGCAATAAAAATTACTAATAATTTTGATAAACAAAAGGTCTTTTTTTTTTTCTGTGAAAATACAAGACATTACGGATTTTTATTTTTTTTATTTTAGTTTTATTTTTAGTTTTTATTTTCCATTATTCGTCAAGATAGTACTGGTGTGAAAAATTCCTTTTCCTATAAATATATATCTTAAGAATAGGAAAATAATTTCTGGACAGTGAGGATACAAAAATCAAAGAAAGAAGGAAAAAAAAGAAACAATAACAACAACAACAATGAGTGAGGATTATAATGTATGGTATGGTGAAGTTACCAGGAAATGTAGTTCTCTGGCTATTGACTTGGGGCTTTCTACTTTGGCTTTTGACCAGTTGGTCAAACTACTAGAACAAGAGAAAAGTATATGTACGATTCTGCTACTTGTGAAATTGTACCTGAAAAACAAGGATTACTACAATGTTGTGACGTTTCTTGTTAATGGAAGAGATAACGAGGTGTTGAGTGATTTCAGGGTGTGGAAGGCTATAGCTCTTTCGTATTTCAAGTTACACAACGTACAGGACTCGTTAAATGCTGTCGATTACGCATTGAAACTGAATTCGACTGACCAAGAAACTCTGCTACTTAAAGCTAGAATAATGTCATTCTTAAGTGACGCAAACCTGAAATCACAGTTTGAGACAGTGGTGCAGCAGATAGAAGAGAAGGGTTCGCTGATATACTATCAGGTACTCCTTTGCTATCTACAGTATACTAAGAATACCCGTGACTTCGGGAAGTCGCTGGAACTGTTCCAAGCTTTCAGCAGAGACTTCAGAAACAAGAACATCAAGAAGTCTACAAAACTATTACAAATTTTTTCATATTCATACCAACTATTCGTTTCGATATTATATCTATTGGAAGACGGAAACGCACAGACTAGAGGCATCAAGCAGAGATTAACAAGCGAATCCCCATTAGAAATCATAAATGACTTCATCACTGTCTCTACCAGGGATTATAACAGTTCCATATCAATTCAACCTCTCAAAATCCAGCAGAGTCAGATTTGTTTCATGGAAGGTATAGAACTAAGAGAATGCATAGACTCTTTGAACGTGGAGCTGCAGATTTTGAATAAATCAGCAGTACAGTCTTCAGAGACAGGGTTGTACCACAAATCTATACTGAATTATATGATAGCTAGAAATTTGTTAAAACTAAATCCACATGAAAATGCTCAGGTAGCATATGAATACTTCCAAAATTCTCTGTCACTAACGCCAAATGTTCCATACATTTGGATCTCCGTGGCATCTTTATACCTGACCTTGGGTCAGCTTGAGGACTCGCTGGCGACTTATTCACAAGCCATCTCATTGGCATTATCGTTCGAAAATGTACTTCCGCAAAAAGAGGTGTCATTTTTGAAGAGATTTGCAGCGATTGCTTGGCATGGTATCTCTCAAGTATACACTGTAACTCTACAACTAACAAATGCGATAGAGGCTCTGGATCATGCGATTACCATTGTATACCAAGAGAATGATACCACAACGGAACAAGAACTAACAAGTTTAAGGAACGAATACATAAAGTTAAATGCTCAATCAAGTCCTCGTCCAAATATAGTTTATTCTCTACCCGAAGTACCAGTTAAAATGCTTTTAGAGTACGAGACATATAGAGACTCATTCTTATACAAAAATGTGGATGAGATGGAAATCATTAATCCTGATGATGTTAACAACAAATCCATAAAGAGGTTTTCAAATGGCCGTCGTTCGGTAAGTGCTCAAAGCCCCCAACAACTGGCTATCTTACAAAGCATGAACACTACCAACCCAGGCAAAACAGTAGCTTATCCTGTTAATACTAATATAGTAGAAGGATATTCTACAGCCACGCACCCACTTCCTTCTACCATGGCAGGAAATCAACCTCAAGTTCATTACGTACAGACACCTCAAAGTACTTCACAACCATCTAACCAGTCTGTTAACCTACCGAACCAGGCAAGTTCTAGGGCAGTTCAACAAGGTGGCATTGTAGTCGGAAATCAAGTCATTGCACAACAAAGATACCCTCCCCAACAGCAGCCTTTTGTTGTTTTCAATCACGCAACACAGAAACAAGAATTGGTTACTCCTCAAATAGTTCAAGGTGATGTTTCAAGATATCAACAACAACAAGTTCCAGTTCTTCAGAGAATTACCCAACAACAGGCTCAACAACAAGGCTCTCCTCATGTACACCCAAACCAACAGACTGCTTACTATCAACAAAATGATGGAAATGTGCTATTGAAACCTATTCAAGGCGTGAATAATAATGAGTACATTACCAAAGTCTTGTAAAAAGTGCCTGAGAACAAATTTATTCATTTATGATCTGAGTATTTTATATTTATAAAAGAAAAAAAAAAAAATCTTAATTAATTATGTAATAATTCCAAATTGTTTAATTATCATGAAAGTCTTATACTTAGTTGAACTAAAGGATAATTTCATCCTCCACAGTTACTAGCCCACGTTCTCTATTGGTGAAAATATATTCCTTTGGTGCATATTGTAATAACTCGTCGAATGCAGGAACTTTTCTACGTATTTCACCATCCACAATGGAATCAGTATCATATTCTCCCCAATAACATGTAATTGAAAGTTTTAGACTGTCGTCGGCGCTATCTTCGTAATCCTTATCGCTATTACCTAATAACAACTTTGGAAACCATTCTACTGAAAAATGGTACGCGTCTTCAAAACTTAACTTATGGATCACAAACTGATTTATGCCTTCGCTTAATCTTATAGTTTTTGTAACTGAAGAGTTCCCATATTTGCTGGGCCGAAAAACTGTGATTTTTTTTACTGATGATTTTTCCCCTTGTCTGCTATCGAAATCAATATTACATACCCTACTTTCAGGAGAGTCTATTTTCAATTCGGCGGTCATTGGTGCATATGGGGAACGATCCTTATTTGATCTATCATCACGAAGGATGTGTGTAGTCATGAATTGTCTGTTGTTTCTAGATGTTTGATTTAGTAAGTTTGGGTACTCACCAATATAATTGCACACTTGGCCATCATCCGAGTTAGTATCTCTGCACCAAATTGATGCTTCCGTATCTTTTACACTTGGTAAATCTGAAAGTATGGTTTCTATTTTCAAACTTTTTCTAGTAAATATATTCACTACAGGTAATGAACCGTTTTGTAGACTTATAGTCTGTGAAAACCTTACTTTCAATGGGTGTAGCTCATCAAAAGGTTGAGAAAGTAATGTAGTAGATAGCAGTGTCAATCCTAAAGACAAAAATAGTAACCCTGATGCATAGTTAATCTTGTAAACAAAGGGAACGATAGGAAGAGCAACGAGGACAACAGATACTACCATAACATTTCCCACCGTTTGCGAAGCCGCTGCACTCTCTTGAATAGTTTGATTTAGAGCATCTAGTGCAAGTAGGAAACAATTGAATAATATGTAGCATGATATTGGTACTAGACAAAAATACTGGATAAACCAATCATATTGTAATCCTTGAGTAGATGTATTAGCAATCTTACCACTGAGGGATTCTGAAGAAGCTCTTAATAATGGAGCTCTTTCATCAACATTATTCCCAGATTCGTTTTCATCTAGATTCTCTGTATTGGTATTGTGAGTTTCTCCTTCTTCAGCATTGCTTTCGTTAAAACCTCTGGATTGGTTACTGAAATTATTGGATCCGTAATTTGATTGTACTTCATTAATCATATACTCATTTTCATTTATGATACCACTTCTAAAATCTCCCAATAATATCGCTAGGATATAAGCACCACTGACAATCGTAAATGGGTAAATTCCGGTGTAAATATATCCAGAATTCTTCAATTTAATTGTGAAAGTGACCAAAAATATCCATATTAAGCAAAAGGATTGTAGAATTGCTGTACCTTTGAAATTATCAGAAGGATATAGATGCTCCAATACTGATAGTATTGTGTAGTTTGAAAACAGGAACAAACAAAGTAGGCCAATAAAAGGACCTAAATAATCTCTGGAATATATAAAAGGATTTGCAACATTAATAAGACCAGTTATCATGTGCAACAGTAGAAGGGAAACCAAAAATGAAAAGGGGAAGCGCAAATATACCCAAAATGAATTATTACTTTTACTACGACTGTTTAAGAGCCATACTTTCATGAACATTATCAGGGGACCAGTAATTAGTAGTATCAGGTTGACCAGAAATAACTTATCTGCCCCTAATACCAAAAAGTAAGAACCGAAAACATCAAAATATATTGAAGGTTTAGAATCATTTTCTAACTCAACTTCAGTAGAAGAAATATACTGCGATAACTGTAAAGAAGTATGTAACATACTCCATAATGATTCTTTTGAAGTATATTTGATAGAATCTTTAACGGTATGGTAGTAATCACGAGGCTTGTAAAATGCTATATCCCACCCTCTCAATCCACTGGATTCGTATACCTTATAATCTGTTTCACTAGAAACTAGTCTTTTGTAGAAGGCCTGTTGATACATTGAGTTTCCAAATGGTTGTGCTTTCACAGCATTTTTATAGATTTGAGCAGTTGAAGTATCTGATGTTCGAAACAAGATTGCTCTATTTCCGGCCCCGGCTCCTTCTAAATTGATAAACAATCCAACCTCTTTAGACCAAGGATGATTCATAAAAGCGTGGGCACCAAGCAAGCCGAATTCCTCGTTGTTATTGAAATTGAATATTATAGTTCTCTCTGGTTGTGAGTTGGCGTACACCTGTAATAATGAAAGCATAGAGGCGATACCTTTTCCATCGTCAGTAGCACCAGTCGATGTAGGAACTGAATCGAAATGTGCTGATATTAGTACAGGTGGGAAATCTGGATTGGAACCTAACACCTTGACCAGAATATTCGATGATTCAAAATAGATGACCCTAGACATAGTAGATGAACTATTAAAGACATCAGGTTGTTTAAATAATATGTTTGTGCTGTTGACATAGTCATCAGAAATTTGTATATAATCATCTTTATGCTTAGTTAATTCCGTAACTCTCCTTAAGATATAATCATGGACTTCATCGTTAGCTCTAGAGCTGTACGGATGGAATGACGATGTAATGTGTTGTAAATCCAGCCAAGCATCCTCTAGTAATTTATATTTGAACTCATCAGAAGGTTTGGGAAGAACATACTTATACTGTTGGCGTTCAAATACTGCAATTGTTGCAATCACCAAAGAAGTAACTAGAAGTAAAACACTGAAGTTTGTTTTCCTAAATCGAAATAGCTCTCTGAAAACTGTAGAAATTCTCATCCTGTAAGTTTTATCTTGTTAGCAATAAGGAATTGGTGTTAATAATACAATCGTTATGCGATGGCCTGTATTACACATACGACAGCAAAAATTGATATGAAAACACAAAACTAACAAAAAGCAAATAACAGGTGTCTAAAATAAATTGCCTCCAAAGTATTGTAACCTAGAAAAAAAGAGGACTTCCTGTTTTGAATAGTTGTAGGATTTTGATAATAAAAAATTGCCATTGTGCTCCCTTGTTTTCACTTTTCAATCTATTTTTTTTTGTTTTCTTTTTCAGAAATAGGCGACATTTTTTCATTATTTTAAAAACAATAAGTATTAATATTAATTTAGCAATTATAATGTAATATGAGAATAATGATAAAGTATTTGTAATGCAAAGTTGTTGTTGTTTATTAAGAATATATAAAATTGTTTGAAATCAAAAAAAAATTTTTCTTGTTTCTTTTTGTAGGTTGCTGTTGGTGTTTTGTGAGGCAGGTTATATTTCTACTTCTCCAGGTTTTATGAAAGCAAATGTGACTATGTTTTTTACTCTTTGTATGACAGAGGTTGATACATCATCGAATAAGTCCTCGATATATGTCGGATCAATGTGTTTATAGCCAATTAGGCACTGCTTTATAAATTTCTTTTCTTTTTCTGCGTACATTTTGTGCAGTTTTTCCAACTTTTTATGTGCTTCCAAGGCACTTGACCAATTGTCTAGGCCACTAGTAGAAACTATTACTTCTGATGACTCCTCTTGGTCATCCGATTCACATTCGTCTCCTTCTCCCCTACAGTTACATATTAAATCGTGGGTGTTGCTCTTTGTATGTTGGTGTATCGTAAAGAGATCCTTTAAATCTTGCTTATCGAATAAATCATCATTTGCTTTCGTATTTGAATTACTGGATGAACTGTTTTCAAGAAATTTTTGACTTAAGTTATGTTTCATTAATTGCCTCTGTAAAATCTTCTCATCTATGCACCCTGTGGTTACTAGTCGGTAGATGAAGCATGGCTTCTGTTGGCCCTCTCTATGTATTCTAGACATAGCTTGAAAATCGATAGCTGGATTCCAATCATTGTCAAATAAAACTAGACGAGACGCACCTATAAGGTTGAGGCCAACACCACCAGCTTTTGAACTTAATAAGAATGCAAATATATTAGGGTTTTTATTGAAAGAATTCACAATCAGATCCCTCTGTTTTGGAGGTGTAGAACCATCTAGTCGACAACTT
Organism: Nakaseomyces sp. UFMG-CM-Y6046; assembly: GCA_030571395.1. Taxonomy (NCBI): domain Eukaryota; kingdom Fungi; phylum Ascomycota; class Saccharomycetes; order Saccharomycetales; family Saccharomycetaceae; genus Nakaseomyces; species Nakaseomyces sp. UFMG-CM-Y6046. The sequence continues at coordinate 65,086 of JAJLXT010000053.1, read as the reverse complement.
GAATATCTTTCTCGGTTAATTAGCTTTTCTATTATATCTAAGGTTTGGGTATAATTGGACACAATCACAATTTTTTCTTCAGAGCAAGTCTCTTGCAGTTCTTTTAACAGTTCCATCAATACATTAAGCTTCCCCGAATCAAAAATAGTACTGTAACAAGTGGTTTTTGCGACTGGAACATTGCTTCTAAAAAATGGATCGTTCGTAATCAGACTTGGAGAGTTGCAAACCTTCTTCATCAAATTTATTAGACCCAACGTAGAATTAAAAGTAATATTGTTTAAATCAACTTTTACATTTTCGATCACATCTGCAAAAGCTTCAATTTGTTGAATAGTTGGTTTACAGAAGAGGATAACATCGGTCTTTGGAGGTAGAAATTTTGATAATATTGTATTCGACCTCCGAAGAATGAATTTCTTTGTAAGCTCAATCAGTTCAGTTGACTTCTCTTGTCCAATCTCTAGAATTTTTTCATTATGTTTGTTGTTGATATCCCTCGATTTACTAATTGGTATAATAAATTTCTTTTTGAAACTATTGTATGTTCCCAAAACTCCAGGATTGACAAAGTCGATTATTGTATAAAATTCATTCAAATCATTTTGAATTGGAGTACCAGTTAACAAAATTTTCTTTTTTACATCTAGATCTTTTAACACCAATAAGGTTTTGGAGGATCCATTTTTCAAACGGTGGCCCTCGTCACAAATTAAAAGGCCAAGTTTTTCTTTCTGGTTCATAAGTTCTTCTTTTACAGTTAATAGTTTCTCATACCCAATTATCAAAACCTGATAGGTTCTATTTACCTTCAAGAAATTTCTCACACTTATTTTATCCATTTCTACATTGTTTTTAGGATTTAAGGTTAGAACTCCCATTCGATTTTGGCCCAGCCATTTTTTGAATTCCCTCCTCCAATTGCCAATAAGTGTAACAGGGCATACTACAAGTACTTTGTTTACTAACCCCTGTAATGGAACCCCAGATTGTGTGCATGGAACTTGTGACGCCATAGGTGTCTGCTTTAAGAGGGTCCATATGACAGTAATCGTTGTCAGAGTTTTGCCCAGTCCCATATCGTCAGCTAAAATACAGCCACTTATATCGGCATTGCCTTCCAAAACCATTGATTTATTACTTTTTTCAATATATTCTGCCCCGGTTTCCATTCCTAACAGGCAGTCGTAAATAAATTTGACACCAGACCTTTGATGTGACCTTAAAAGTTTGCTTATTGACGGGTCAATGACAATATCAATTTCATGCAATCGGGTTCTATTCATTATCAGTGGATTTTCAATGGTGGTTGCATCAAAAAGAGGATGGTATCTAGTTGTGTCAACATATTTGGTACTGTTACCATGCATAATCTTGGTGATTGACGATATCGGTTGTAGATTAGAATGATTGTCTTTTAACACTGGTTTAAATTTTGCTCTGACTCCATTGCCAAATAGGTTCGTTGTCGTACTAACAGTAATCGAGCTTTTGTTGCTACTCATGCTACTATTTGTACTACTATTCGCGCTACTGGGGATATCTGGGGTTGGTATTATATTTGACTCACTTATACCATCATCACTATTATCATCACTATTATCACTGTCATCAGAGCGTTTGAACAACTTCCTCTTCACTGATTTCAACTCATCGATGTTGCTAATTTCATAATCAATTTGAAACTCCAAGCCGTTGGTGGAAAATACTACATCGTACATCGTATCGAGCACAACTTTCGAGGTGGACCCCAGCCATTTACCTTGCTCGTTATATACTACAAGTTTCAAAGCATCTCTGTCTCTAAGAATCGCGTACCCGTCACCATTCCAGGTTTTATTCTTCTTATTAGTATATTTCCGGTACATGATAGTGAAGTACCGATCATTACCTTGTAATTTAAGCTGAGAGGTAGTCGCCAGCAGAGGTCGTTTAATTTCCCTAGCATTCACTACACCGCTACCAGAACCTGCATACGTTCTTTTAAGAGTACCTCTGGAGGCAGGTCTTGATTTTGCAACCACTCCATCTCCTGATCCAATCCTCCTGGGTGGCTTGAACGGTTTGTTTTCATAGCGCGGCAGCTGCATTCAAATTGTAGGCAATCCTTACAGAAATTGAGCAACGGATCCAAAAATACAAAACAACCCTGGTGAAATCCACTTTGAAAATAGTTACTTATGTTTTCGATCGACTGTATGCGTATATGACGTATTTTGTATTGTTTACATTCACTTCACCAAAAACAAGCTCATCGCGTCTTGTCTTGAAAGTCACCCGGAATATCAAAAAAATGTGTCAAAACCACGGTAACAACCACAACAATACAAAAAAAATTTTTTTTTTTGGAGGGAGGGGAGTCATTTATCTCAAAAACAAAGCGTTATCGGCGGTTAAATAAATAGACATAAATATATATAAAGTGCTGTTTTTTGCAATATTTGTGGGCAATTTCTTTTCTTTGAATGCCAGGATGTGTGATTCGTGAATTATCCGGACAGACTAGTTCTATTCTTAGGGCAGAGACTCAAATTACCACAGTTGGAAGTTTGATTCGAGAACTGGTGCAGAATGCGGTTGATGCTGGTTCGAAAAGGATTTTTGTGGTAGCAGATCTGAAGAATTGGAGGGTCATGGTTTCTGATGATGGTGATGGGATTTCGGCAGGAAACTTGGACTTGCTTGGGAGGAAGACTCATGTTACGTCGAAGATAAGGAACCTCGAAGATCTTGTTACTCTAACAGATCAAATTACGTATGGCTTTCGTGGTGAGGCTCTGTACTCTATCAGTAAAGTTTCTGATCTCATCTTGGTGTCTAGATTGCCCAGTTATAGAGCACATTATTGCAGAGTCATATCGCCTTCAGATTGGGCTGCTTGCATTTTCTCCTTGGATGATGCTAAAGGGGATAACAAGTATGAATTGCTGCAAAAATTCGGCAAAGACAGATGGATTTGGAAATCGGGAACCACTATCCTAGTCAATAATATTTTCTGTAACCTACCTGTTAGAAGAAACATGATGAATAAGAATCAAGGTTTTTCAGTAATGGATGTCCTCAGAGAAGATTTATTGCAAATACTGGTGAATAATCCTGAAATTTCAATTCAAATTCATTCTGTAAAAAATAATTTGGAGCTGGAATCAGTTTTTGATTATAAACCTGATCCAATGCATTCAAAACTGGGTTTGGTTGGAGATTTATACTCATCTTTTTCCAAATTATATGGTAAAGTCGTTCCTGATAGCTCTCTTAAAAAGGTCAAATTAGATTTTAAAGGCTATCAACTGACTGGTATGATTTCGAATTGCCAAGTGAAAACGAAAGACTACCAATTTGTATTTTTTAATGGAAGAAGGTATAGAAACAAAAATTTGTTTTCTATGATCAAGGATCTTGTTAATTCTAGTAATTTCATGCTAGGATCCAATTGTGTTAGTGATGGGAAAACTTCCAAAAGAAGTTATAGAGGTTATTGCTTTTTGATACTGTACTTGAAGGGACCAATTACCATTCAAGATTTAATTCAAGATCCTTCTAAAGATATTTCTCAATTAGAGGAAAGCAAATTAGTTAACAGTTTGATAGTTAAAACCATTTATTCCTTCTTACGTTCTCAGGGATTTCTTGATGCACCTTTCATCCAATCGATTCAGTCATTTAATAATAATGAGTCATTTCTTTCTATGGATGTAATAAATGAAGTAGATCAGTCTAAATTGAGAGGGAGCCCATCTCCAAATTATATTTTAGAAGGAAATATTAAGATGGCTAAATATGGAAAGCGGTCGGTGGAACTACCACAGTTCATCAGTCGAAAATCTGTGAAACTTGAAGGGCTTCGATCCAAAAACTTTGATTTATCAAACTTAGTTTTGGGAAATCCTTCGAAGGTCGAATATATTTCGAATGCTACTAGTAAGTTAACTTCTTATTCTAACGATTCCGTCGATTTCGTTATTGATAGGGCTGTGTTACGGAATTTAGAAGTGATTGGGCAAGTGGACAAGAAATTTATTCTGCTGAATCAGAAGCTTAACGCAAAGAATATATTCATTATCGATCAACATGCGTGTGATGAAAGAATAAGGTTAGAACAATATTTACAGGAATATATTACAAACGTTCTTAATAAAACACTGCCTGTTAGAAAGTTATTTGAATTTAAAATTCATGTAGCAAAGGCAGAGGGAAGTTTATTTAAGAAATTCTCCGATGAGTTTATTAAATGGGGAATTTATTATGAGCTTGTCAAAAATGAAAATGAGTGCTATTTGCTAATTATAGGATTACCTGATTTCCTATTAACTTATTTTACAGCTGAAAAATTGAAGGAGGCCTTACTTGACCATCTCTTCGATCTCAAAGATAACAAAAAAACAAATCTTTCTTTTAGTAGAAAAGCTTTGAAGGAAAATGATGAACAATCTTGGTGGAATTACAATATTGTCATTCCTAATTTTATTAGAGAGTACTTCAATCGGAAGGCATGTCGCAGCGCTATAATGTTTGGCGATGACTTGAATAAAAAGGAGTGTGTCGACCTAGTCGACCGATTGTATAAATGTAGTCAGCCGTACTATTGTGCACATGGCCGACCATCCATTGTAAAGCTAATCGATGGGGAAACAGATTCTCATTATCAAGGCAAAGCATTTACTGATGACTATATATGGTAATTCTTGTAAGCCTTTAAAAGTTGACTCGATTCAAGATTTTCGCTCTTTTAAGATCCGCGCGAATATTCTCATCCATTGTTCATCTTTTCTTTTTTGAAAAATTTTTGAAAATTTTGTAAATGAAAAAATTCACTAAATTGAAAACCCTATATGTATTCTTAATTTAGTGCAGAACGAATCTCCATAACTCGTTGAGGAAACCTAATATTAACTAATATGACTATCGATGAGAATTCATTAAAAGTTTCTGATGTATTCGATATTAAACAAACATCGTGGGGAGGAAGAGCCTGTTTTAGTAATAGAGACTTGAAGAAAGGTGATGTGGTATTAAAAGCCGACTCTTTTATGGGAACATCTATTTCACATGAATTTCGGAAAGAGGTTTGTCATTTTTGTTTCGGATATAATGGTGGGAAACCAATGAAAATCAAACTAGATATCTCCACTCTACCCAAGAGTAGCAATAAGGAAGTTTTTGTAAAAAAAAAGTTTAATGGAGCTGGTCTTTGGTTTTGTTCGGAGCAGTGTAGAGAAAATTATCTGGGAATTCCAAATATTGGTGAATTGATTGTATGCTATGATAGTTTACTGGGGGCTTTCAATATGATGAATAAGTCTAAAAAAACTACTCTAGAAGAAGAACAGGAAGAAAAAAAGTTGAACAGTGTAATGATTAATGAGGAAAAGATTGAACAGGCTTGGGATGATATCAGGACGAATTGGATACCGATGTTTAACAAGACGAAAATAACTAAAAGACAAAAATATCTCTCAAGAATTTCAGAAGAGGTATATGCATGTTGTAGATTCGTTGCGGAAACGATGTTTAGGTTAAGATATCTGGATCCAAACTCCAATACTATGGAATCTTTTTTAAGCTTACAATCCAATGAATTATCAAAAATGACACGATTCCCAATTTTATTACAATTTCAAATCACAGTCTTCAAGACTCTTAAAGTTCTCTTGTCTAAACAATATGAGGATATGCTTACTATTTCCTTGTTCAGACACATTATAGGGTCTGAGTACGGTAACGCCTTTGGAATTTGGGAAGAAGGAGAATCGGTTGATAGTAGAGAGTATCTCGGCTATTGGGTTTTTCCACAGGCATCTTATTTCAATCATACTTGCGATCCCAACGTTACAAAAAGTAAAAATGGGAGAACAATGCTCTTCACCTTAAATAGGGACATCTCAGCTGGCGATGAACTCAATATTGATTATTCCGGTCTTTTAGATCTTACTGTCAATGAGAGGCGTAATGCTTTGAATGAGAATTGGTTTTTTTTATGTCAGTGTGAACGTTGTCTATCAGATTTGAAGCTTGTCCATTAATGCTTCCTCCAATGTCGATTTACTTACTCCTAAATTTGACGATAATTCACTTTCAGACTTATCATCATCGTTATTATTTACATATTCTTGTGTATCATTTTGGTGTTTATTACTTTCATAGAATTCATGATTGAAATTCAGTATTTTAGATGATTTGAGGTGATCTATAGCTCTCTTTGTAATATTCTCTCCTGTAAGGTCCGTCTTATTTGTTTTCGATTCATTGAGGTCTGCCTCTATTTCTTGGTTAGTTTCCTCCTGTATTGTTCCTGGGGTGCGCACGGGCATCTGGTTTAAAAACTCCACCTCTCTCTTTATCTGCATACTATGATTGGACTCTGAATCCTCACTTTCGGACTGTGTCCGGTTCTTCCTGTCAATCTGCTGCTTCAACAATTCCAAGTGTTTCGTAAACAGTTCGTAACATCTTCTCTTCAGGAAGTATATCGGTGTATCTAACCCTTCGGAAAGCATATCCCAATCAATCTCCTCATCAGGATCATGCAACTTCGATATGAAATTCCATAGTCTCTTCTCCTTATCTAAATTCCAATCAAAAACCGGCGGGTCTGTAAAATTCGTAGGTCTCTTCCCCTTCACTCTGATGTAAACGATGGTATTCTTAGAATCCATATTGGTTTTGTTATTTTCAAGCTTTCTTCGACTATTTTCGGTTTAAGGGTGAGTTACTGCATTATTCTGCTCTTAATGCATCAAAATCTCAAAATGTAGTCAACTTCAGAAAAACACCAGTAAAATAAAAAAAAAAATAAGAAAAAAGAATGAGATAGTGTGATGAAAGTTAGAGAAATTAAACTTCGCAAGTACTCAAAAAGAAACCCATTTAACAACGTTTAATAATATTGGTAAAGCAGTATTGTTCTTTACGGTGTGTGTCTGTGTCTGTGTGTTTTTGATAGTGATTGTCTATTGAGCAATTTTGACTTATTTTGGATCACAATGAGTTGATAATGAATGGCAAAAAAAGGACAATTCATGAACTAGAAGATGATAGTTTTAGCAAATCCTCTGATACTTTCAATGTTCAACTGAATTATTATGATTACTACATGAGTTACCCAACGGAGTTGGACATTTCATTTGGCAAAAGTTTACCTTTACACAAATTTGACAAAGTTCCTGTCATAAGGGTTTTTGGGTGTTTAACATCGGGTCATCAGGTATTATGCCATATTCATGGTGTATTTCCCTATATATTTGTAAGGTATGATGGTGATCCTAAGGATAGTTCCAATATCCTGAATGAAAGATGTGCAAAGATTCACCGAGCTCTAGAGCAAAGACTAAAGGAGAAGCTGGATTATAAAAAGAACTGTAAGGTAACGAGCAATAGTTCAAAGGGGAACTCCTTGAAGTATATTGCCAATGTTTCCGTTGTAAAAGGTGTTCCGTTTTATGGCTACCATGTCGGATGGTATGCATTTTACAAGATAACATTATTGAATCCCACCTATATGGAAACATTAAGTAATATTATTAGAACCAATACAATCCTTGAAAAAGGCTTTAATGAGACTTACGAATCACAATATCCATATCTCCTAAAATTTAGTTCAGACTTTAATTTATTTGGTTGTTCGTGGATTAACTTTTCGAAGGTCTATTTTAGACAGCCTGTTCTCAATGAGTTGCTTGGTATGGATGAGATTACAATGACTTCTGAACTTAAGACTATTTTAAACTCCTTTCTGAAACTTGGTAATAATACTTTGCCTAAGAAACGGTTCCCAAGGATAGGAAACGGGCTTCTCGAAATTGATGCCCTCCCCCAATTTATTCGGAACCGAGATAGATTAGAGATGCATAATTTACACCAAGATTTTAGAGAAAAAGTTGATAGTTGCAGTGCAATTATCAAAGGACCATTTGTCTCCTCGACTAAAGAAATGGATCGTGACGTTAGAGCCCAAAGGAGATTGTATTCATTACAAGAGTATCAGAAACCGACGGAGACACCGAGGAAGTTGACTAATATGAATTGGAATTCTACTGATCAGTTTTATCTCTTCTTTGAAAAGGCCATGAAAAAAAATAGTACCAGGGAAAGAAATAAATTGCTGGCTAACTTAGTCAATAATCTTGGAGTATTAGATTATCTCAAAACACCGTTTGAAGATATTAGCGAATTTTGGTCGAGAGAACCATTATTTTCCGATGATAAAACGAAAGATAATTGTATTGAGGAAGCATGGAAAAGCAGCTTAGAAGAAGAAGTTAGATATGGTTTTGACAACATAGCTGACATGAACAATGATGATGAGCATCTGATAGATGAACCTAGTCCGAAAAAACTACAATGTAACGAAGGTTCAGTTGGCGAAATCCGAAAAGTTAGTTCTCTCGATCATATGTTGACACAGAGGATGGTAGCTCATAATTCAAGTAGGTCTTTTTCTCTGAATGTACAGACTGGTAGGGATGTCATTGAAAAGTCAGGGCCAGTTATCTTTTCGAGCTCAAGTAGAAAAGGGTATCGATATGCGCGGTTTCATCTCAACTATGAATCTATTTCAGAAGGCATAAAAGAATGTGGCCTTCCAGAGTATGACTACACTGGACCTTTTTTTTCGAGACCTTCGGATTTATCCGATAAAGAATATCTGTATGCTGGAAAATCGTTTGACATAACTTCAGACCATCTATTAAAAAGAATACCGTGTGTTTTCGGTGGGGAAGCTGTTTTCCTCAATTCCAAAAATAGGCTTAAAAACAATAACGTTTTTTCTTCTTGGAAATATATCAAAAAGGCGCCAACTTATTATGAAGTTCAGATGGATACACCTGTTAAAGAGTTGAAGAAAAGTACTTTATCTCAGATAAGAAAACCTACAAGTTCGAAGTCAGTTGGAGAGACCTCCTCTATTAAGAGACCTAAAAACATCAATGATAATCTTACTCACTTTTCCTTAGAGATTCATGTGAATACAGAGGATGACAAACTTCCCAATCCAAAGACAGACGAAGTTTCTATAATATTTTGGCACGTAGATAAAGATTCATTTCCTTATGACTGTGATCTTCATATGGAAGGAATTCTTGTTGTCGATAGAGATGCAAGAATAAAATCACAGAAGAATGTTACAGGTGGTGTTCCAGTCATGAGCTATGAAAATGAATTTGATATGTTTGATGCCTTGACTGATTTAATTCTTCTTTTTGATCCAGACCTGTTATCAGGTTATGAAATACATAATTCTTCATGGGGATATGTGTTTGAAAGAAGTTTTAGCATTCACAATTTCAATATTTCCGAGGAAATATCAAGAGTAAATCTAAACATTAAAAATAAGTTAAATGATTCTTGGGGATTTAAAAAAAGTTCGGCATTGAACATTACGGGGAGGTATATCTTAAATATATGGAGATTGCTGCGAAAAGAACTGAGTCTTACGCAATATTCTTTCGAAAACATTGCTTTTAAGCTATTGAAAGAGCGCCATCCTCATTTTTCGAATAAAGATTTGACCAATTTATGGGTTGGAAAATACGGTTCCACTGGTATAATGACATGTCTTTCGTATTATATTCATCGTGTTAGATTGAACGTACGAATTTTGAAAAAGTTGAATTTTATATTAAATGTGATTGAACAGGCCAGATTGATAGGTATTGATTTTCAATCCGTTTACAATAGAGGTTCGCAATATAAAGTTGAGTCCTTTTTAATTAGGATATGTAAGTCTGAGAACTTTGTTGTGTTATCACCGTCGAAGGAAGCTGTTCAGAAACAAAAACCACTAGAATGTGTTCCACTAGTTATGGAACCAGAATCTGCTTTTTATAAGAGTCCTTTATTAGTTTTGGATTTCCAATCATTATATCCATCGATTATGATAGCATATAATTATTGTTTCTCTACCATACTTGGTAGAGTGCGTGAGTTTAACAGTAAGAATAACCCGATTGGTGTAACGAAGTTTGAATTATCCAATGATATACTCCAGCTATTAAAGGATTTTGTTCATATTTCTCCTAATGGTGTGATTTTTGCTAAGGAAACTCTTAGAAAGTCCACCATAGCGAAGATGGTGAATGAAATTTTAGATATTCGGTTTATGGTCAAAAAGACTATGTCAGATTTGGGTGATCAACATGAGACTCTGAAGAATTTGCTTGATTCTAAGCAACTAGCTTTAAAATTACTAGCCAATGTAACATATGGATACACATCAGCTTCTTTTTCTGGACGGATGCCTTGTGCCGATTTAGCTGATAGTATTGTACAAACAGGACGTGAAACTTTAGAAAAAGCTATCAAGATGATTGAGGACAGGCCTTCTTGGGGTGCTAAAGTGGTGTATGGAGATACAGACAGTTTATTTGTTTATTTACCAGGTAAGTCTAAAGCCGAAGCTTTCAGAATAGGGTCAGAAATCGTATCAGAGGTAACTGCTTCAAATCCAGCCCCAATTAAACTGAATTTCGAGAAGGTATATTTCCCATCTATTTTACTGAGCAAAAAAAGGTATGTTGGGTATGCATATACCAAACCTTCCCAGACTGTCCCTAAATTTGATGCAAAGGGTATCGAAACTGTAAGAAGAGATGGTACACCAGCACAACAGAAAGTTGTTGAGAAAGCTTTGAGAACTTTATTTGATACTAAAGATTTGAGCAAGGTTAAACAGTACGTCGTTTCTATTTTTGATAAAATAAGGTCAGGGAAGGTTCCAATACATGATTTCTGTTTTGCAAAAGAAATAAAGCTTGGTCATTATAAAAGTGAGAAGACACTTCCCCCTGGGGCTGTTGTTGCCCAGCGAATGAAGGAGAAGGATAAGAGAGCTGAACCACAATATAAAGAGCGGGTCTCCTATTTAGTTGTGAAAGGAAAATCGGGTCAGATATTAAGAGAGAGATGCGTTTCCATCAGTGAATTTTTTAGCAATGAAAGTTATATCCTGGACTCCGAATATTATATAACTAAAAATCTAATTCCTCCTTTGGATAGGTTGTTCAATATTTTGGGTATTAGTGTTACAGACTGGAACTACGATTCAAGTAAATTTAAAGGAAATACGACACTTGGAAAGAACAAAGGTGAAAATTTTGGACAGTCTATAAAATGCACAGCCTGTGGTTCTAATCCAGTCTTTGAGGGAGGTTTCTTATGCTCAGAATGCTTTCAGGATATGCCACATACAACTTCTAATCTATTGATTAAAAAGTTAGAAAGGGAATCGGAGCTACAGTCAATCGAGACTTCTTGTCGAGTTTGTAGTTCGAGGTATTCCAAGGATATGGGTTTGTGCGGTAGCCAAATAAGCACCATGTGTGCATCATACGATTGCCCAATTTATTATAGAAAAATGAAAATTAAGAAACTTTTGGACTCAAAAGCTTATAATGATATTGTCCGGACTTTGAACGTTTATGATGAATGGTGATTGGTGAATTGAAAGAGATGAGTAAATATATTTTTACGAATATTCTATAAAATTATTATGTAATGAAAACTCTGTTAGTTATTCTTCCAGTGAGGCGTCCTAATTCTTTCATGTGTTAATTAACTTAAGATTCATACACATTACTCTGGTAAAAAGTATTTTGATTAGACTGTGAACTTCGAAGTAGGCCAGCTATTTCATCAAAAGTAGATTCACTGTCTTCAAAACTTTTGGAGTTATAAGAATTCAAATGGTCCAAATGCAGTTTTATAACATTATCCACGCAGAAATATTGGAAACAGTTCAGGAGTACAGGAAAGACAAACATAACAAGAATTATTTGAACATCAGGCCATGGATCGGCCCAAGCTAATATCAGGTTAGCAAACCAATACGCCAAATCCTCGAAATAATTCAAAATCAGAAATATGCATATTTTCATAACAATTAGACCACCGATGAATATACAAAGCTGTTTTAGGAATGCACTTACTAAAGGTTTGTCTAATCTAACACTATCATCACTTTCCTCTGGGAAGTAATTACCAGATTCAACATTTTTCACATTGAAGTACTGAAATACTTTGGTAAGGGAGTTAAGGGCTAACCATAAAATTGGAATCCCAATGGTGGTGTCTAACAAAAGATTCAGGAAATACCAGTCGCACTGGTCTTCACTTCCAGAGTCTTCGTCATTACCATCTCTGTAAGAAGAACGCTTCTTGTCCTGTTTGTGTCTCTTTATTACACTTATACCAACATTGATAAAATGTATCCCTAATGCCCCGATGACTTGTTTTCCGATATCAAAGAGCCAGACATCTAGCTTTCTTTTTGGATGTTCATGGTTCCTTTTAAATACAAGAAGGCCAAGAGCAGACACCCCCATAAGAAACTGCACAAACAAAGAGGCAGGTCCTAACAACTGACAAGTCTCTTTGTCAGGTCGCATTGCTCATTTAATGTATAATTTCTTGAACTTATTAGAACAGATATTTTGTTGTTCTTGCCCTGGTTTTTCGACCAAATAAATAGCTAGTGTTGAAATTATATAGCTGATTTTTTAGTAATCTTGATCAACTATATGCAGTAACATTACTATGTTCTGTTTTTAGTCCTTTGAGTTCAAAAAGTATACTCTGTGTTCACATTTTGAAGTTCCCAGTTTTTCGGGCTTTCTGGAAACAAACCCCGGTTTATTTGAAAATTGTTGAATTTTTAATGATGTATTCTATAATGACTACAAAGTGATGATACATAAATGAGTATTGTAACGATATATGATGTGACTTTAATTAAAAATTTTGACGTTAACCATCAAAAGTAAGATTTGCATAGCTTTTGTAGAGTGTCTTCGTCATCACCGAATTCTTGGCGCTCGAGATACGTAAGGAGCATTCCTGCGACAAATTTCCCGTTATTTACGGCACCTTCAATGTTCTTGGTTCCTGCACTCTTCAAATCAAGTATAGTTTGTAGTAAATATATTAACTTTTTTGTGTATGTTGGGATTAAGATGTTTTCCTGACCATTTTCGATTGAGTTTCGGAAGTATACACCAATAGTCTTGGCAACCTGGAATAAAAGAAATACCGAAGATTCTGTCTGGTTATTTTCCTTAAGTACATCGTCAAACTGAAAAACACTTTCCCATAGTCTGTTTTGAAGGTTATCTTTAATCTCTATTTTACTTATCAGTAGTTTATCAAGGGTAAGGCATACAGTAATCGTACCATTTTTAATTATTAGATTCGTTAAAGGTTCACAATTTGGACCCATGAATATCTTTTGAACTTTAGTTGCTGGAAGTGTGGTTAGTAATTTGTTTAGTAGACCGTTGATAAGAGGTATTAATCCCTGGAAGTATTGGGCCTGGTCATTACTATAAGTTAAGATAGAAATAATATCATCGATGACTTGATCACTTATTAACATCATGTTTGACAAGTTCGAGAGCTTCTTCAATAAATCTAAGAACCCTTGGAATTGAACTGGGTCACTCATGTTCTTGGCTTTTTCTACCAGTTTATCGATAGTTATCAAGGGTTGCAAAGATTTAGCCCTTTCTGAGGAGTCCACAAAATTTGAAAGAATGATCATGGCAGACGCATTTGTATAAGGAAGATTCTTGGAGGAATTTAATGTATCTAGTGCCAGCTGTAGTTCGTTTTCGTTATCATTATTAGAATCTGAGGAAATATACCCGACTGAGGTGACTAGTCGTCTCATTACAATAAGTTTATTTTGAAATTTGAGATTGGCCAAGTCATCAAGAATCTTCAGTAAGTTGGATTGTAAGTCGTGGGTCAATTGTTTCTCTGTTTTATATTTATGAATACCGTTGACCTCTAGACTAGATTCGACAATACCGGTAGTTGAAGAGAGAAGTTCGATAAAAGGATCCTCATCATCAGCCTCATCAATTTCTACATCGTAACTATTAATATGATCAGATATTCTATTACAGAACTTAACCAATTTGGCAATCTGGTTCAGAGATAAAAGGTCTTTTCCATATTCAATTATGGTGTCGATTAATTCAGTAGTAAATAGTGCTAATTGCTGTTCCTTCTCATCAGTTATATCTATGCTTTCCAGACGATGAATACAAAAGGGTATTAATTGTTTCCCAAAACTGCTTATATAATTTTTGTTATCAATAATTAGATTTTTCGTCATGGCAGCTAATCGTAATTGTAAATCAATGAATATTGGGTTTTGGCTGTCATCAGCGTTGAATATCAGCTCGAAATGATTGGGAAGTAGAGTGTTTTCATTTGATTCCAAAAAAATAGATCTATTAGCATCGTTATCGGCAAAACTATTAGCTAAAACTCTTATTATTTCTGAACTTATTTGGAGCTTATGTTGTGCATTTACTGGATTTTTCTGTTCTAAGACATCATCAAGTAACAGCTGAAGTGTATCCCGCAGTGAGGTCAATAGCCCTGATTGTCCTAATATCTCTCTGTTATTCTCGATTCTTGCACCTTGTGAACATTTGTCGAGTGTCGTCAGTATTATATTTACAGCAGCTTCATCGTAGTCAAATTCCCCAATTGTCTTTGGATCAATGATCGGTTTTAATTCAAATAAAATACCTTCGAAGTCCATTGAAAAGTTATTGATCCCCCTATTTTATATCTGATGGGTTGTGTTTCGTAATGTAATTAGATGAATGGCTTGATTACATTGCAATTTTATTACACTAAAAGCATCAAAATTTTTAGAAGAGCTTTATTTTAGAATTCGGTTTTTGACATACTTGCCACTGGGTGACCCATTACTAAACATAAAATAGTGCTTAAACTGGAAAAAATAAAAACCCTCCTAGTGATGAATGCACTGTATTATTTAAATATTCAGAGTTTCAGTGTCTAGACAACTTTACAGTATTGTAGATTATAAATTAAATGTAATATACAGAGTCCGCCCATTTAAAAAGGAATAAAAAACCAGTGGAGGAAAATATTGTTACCGCTATTGTAGAAAACAGTTACTAAAGGAGATGTTATCCTGTAAATAATTGGTATCGTTAAAGAAAATCGTTACTATTGTCTCTAGGATAAAAAAATAAAATAATAATGACTAATATGAATAATAATAATAAATAATGGATGAATAAAAGTTAAGATGTTGGAGGTGAAAAATATAATTAATACTTGATAACCAGAAGAGGAAGAAATAATGCTGAAAGGGAGAAAAAAAAAGAAGTGGTTCGTCTATCGTTGTTATTTTGTTTGTGTTTCAAGTACTTTTTAACATGCAAATAAAAAGGAATAATAATAATAATGATAAAAAAAAATCAATTTCCCTTATCGTTGTCTAATTTTCATCCCTGAGTTTCTTCAAATGCTTGAGCACTGATACACCAGGTCTTTTTCTACCGCCTTTACCGTTTCTATTCATTAGTGTTTGTACCTTATCAAAGAAAGCCTTCTTCTTGAAATTACCTTCTCCGTCAAAATCAGCGTCCGGTTTCTGTTCTGCTGCAGTTGCGTTAGACTTGGTAGGTTGTGGAGGAATGAAAGGCTTTAAATCTCTTACTACATCTGAAGGAACATTATCCCACTCAGAATAGAACTCTGTACCAGTAGCAGAAGAAACCCAGGGACTCACAGTTTCCTGTAACTCCTCAAGCTTCATAGCAAACTCATATAACGTCTTCCCCTCTTGTCCGCTGCTCTTTTGTTGTTCTGGATCTATAAACAGAGGTCTGTAACCAGAATACAACACCTGCGTACTCATATTTTTAAGCTTGGAATCAGATATCTGTTCTACACGAGGCATGGCTGCATAATCGTACTTCCTCTTCTTCTCCTTCTCCTTCTCGCTACTCTGTTCCACTTCCACACTCTGCTTGACCTGCGCAGTAATACCACTGTTATAAAGCTTCTTGTCGTTTATCCCCGCAAGTTTCCGACTGTTCCTCTTCTTCTTATTCAACTGACTCTTACTCAAGAGTGCCTGAGCACTAGCGAAAGGGAAAGAACTCTGGTTTCTAACCTGAGTAAGTCTCAAAACACCACCTCTCAATGAAGAATACATTTTTTTTTATTATCTGTTATCTTCTTTGAATGTCTTCTCTTTTTTTTTTTTAAAAATGCTATCGCCACACGTTATAGTCTTTGTTATTACTTGTGGAACGGAAATCTTCTTCTCAAAACAAAACAGAACAAAACAAAACTAAAACCCAGGAGATTTATGCCGTCTTATATATCCGTTTTCCTACTTCTTCCAAACAGTTTATGCTTTCAAAAGTCACAGTCCTGTTAACAAAAAAAAAGCCCAAACTTCAAGAAAGCTGTAAACCATCCTTTTAGTTTCTTTTTAAATAAAATTTCTTCGGTTCCTCTTTTTTTTTTCTCTTTCTTTCTTTTTTTTTCTCATTGCTCTTAGCTTGCCACACACACTCTCTCATTGTTTGGAAATTTGCTCAGAAACATGCGTACAAATAGTAACCCACACAGTTTCTTTCTTTTATTCGTATTCTGTGACGACTGGTATAAACCTATGATAAATATAATAATTACATGATTTTATGCTGAAGGTTGATTAAAGATCATGCTATTATTATTATTACTATTATTGTGATTATATATGCTTATAGTTTTGAGTTATTGTGGTTATATATGCTTATAGTTTTTGAGTTAAACTTTCATGCTGACAGGTAATGTCAATGAACGTTTAACTGGAATGCAGAATATTGTGCTGGAGTTCGAACTAGCGTTATCTGAGATGAATGGAGAATGGATGGCAATACTCATGGTGCTACCGTGGTTGTTACGCAGTGGTGGTAAGCCTGGAAGTGCAGAAATAAGATCATCCTCATCCTCGTCCTCATTCTCTTCTTCTTCTTCTTCTTCTTCTTCTTCTTCTTCTTCTTCTTCTTCTTCTTCTTGTTCGACTTCTTTTATATTGTCGTTTATGTTTGTGGTAACTGGGGTTACTGGTTCAGAGCCTTCTTGCTCTTCCTCGAATATGTTAGATTCAACACTGCTTTCGTACTCAGTTAGTATTGATACAATTGGGTCCTTGGAGCTAGCGGCACTGGAGTACTGAGATACCTTGATACCAGCCTGTTCTTTGGCTAGTTCAATGCGTGAACGGATACGTTCGGCAATTATAGTGCTCAAGTAGTGTTTGTACAGGGTCTTGATATCCCCGGTGTTGGTGCCGTATATGTGGGTGGATTTCTGGTCATTGCCAGAGTCCAAAGTGCTCACAGGTGTTACGTCGTCAACTGGACGTGTTTCCAAGTAATAGTCAAATGAATCATCTGACTCATCTTCGTCTTCTTCCTCAATCTCTTCTTTTATTGAGAACCTGCTCATAGAGAGAGGAATGACCTTGTTTTTAACAACGATTGATGGTTGTCTAGCGATGGAACTCAAGGTGTTCGATCCCGAGGATCTAACTAGTCTAGTCTTCGATTTCAAACTGCTGTTTCTAGAGGAGTATCTAGAAGACTGGTGGTTTTCAGAGTCCATATATGAACTCCTATTGTTTGCAGTTGGGCTTCTTGGCGTGGTTACATTTGAAGTCAGGATAGAAGCTGCTCTTCTAATTGAGGATGGTGTTCTTCTCAAAGATGGAGTAGTTTTAATCTTTTGTGGTAACTTGGCCTTTTTATCTTGCTCAACAAGTACATTTTTCATCGGCTGTGAAGGTACTTCTGACTTTTCCCTTACTGTTGGTGTGATCAATGCTGGTTCCAAAGATTTCATGGACATCGTCTTTTGCAACTTGGAAGTATAGCCTTGAGTCCTCTTTTGGTGTAAAGTATGTGGTGCAAAAGAGCTAGATTCTTGCCTTTGTTTGTTGTTGTGAGTATTTCTGAGTTTTGGTATCTTGGAAACACTCAAGCCACTGTGGATACTGTTAGTTCTAGAAATGTTCTTGGAGTTCTTCTTGAAACGGAACAACTTTCTTCGTATAACCAATCTTAGTTTTTTGAACTGTCTCCTTACCCTTATACCCATCTGTGTAAAATACTGCAGCAGACCGCCTTTACAACGCACAGCATTAGATCTCTTTAGCGAAGATCTTGAGGAGGATGCAGTAGAGTGCGACGATCTCGGTGTCTTGGCTTGCTGAGAGGAGTTCACGGAGGATGTCAACATGGAGTTGGAGTACACTTTATGGATTGATGGGGTATTATCGAGGTTTAGAGGTTTTGGAGCAGGCATGAGCGACTTGGTTATATCAGTTTTCACCACGGACTCTAATTTCCTGTGGTCCTTTCCGACATTATTATTGCTTTTAGTTTCTTCATCGGCAGATGCTGGTGTAACTGATTCAACACCAGCAGCTGTAGATGCAACACCTCCAAGCAGAGGTTCGTCTTCATAACCGGTTATATCTGAGAAATTGACAGATATATTATCAGCAGTTGGAATTGTTTGGTGAGTCACCGTGGGAGCTGTAGACTCCATTGCGACACTCTTGTTAGCCGGCGTTGTCACATCCCGGAGAGAGTTACTGAAACTGTAGTTACTTTGAATCCTCGAGTTTTGAGGGTCTAGAGATTCTACAAGGGAGTTCTCCTGGTACGAAGACACCTGGTGCTCCAGTATAGGTGGGGGCATCATGCTGCTTGTCCCCTGTGGGAACAGTTTTGGAGATGTAGTCGTATTATCCGATATATTTGCGAACGAGTAGTAGTTGGAAGAGTTACCCGAGTATGTATTTGCATTGGAGGCACTTGTATAGTCTGAGAAGATCTGCGAGCTAGCCTCGATATCCTCCTGTTGCTTCAACTTCAACGTCTCGTTGAGAATCCTATGGTTGTCCAAGGAAGAAGCATCAACCGTTTCCCTTGGGAAATCCTCTGGAGGAAACGTAAAATCCATCTGTCTACCATTAAATGACTTAGTCTTGGTTCTAGTGGGTGTCCTTATTATCATTCCACTCATATTTTCTTGTATTTTATTTTATCTTCTTTCCTCTATTTTTTTTTCCCCCCAAAAATTTCTATATCATATAAGTACTTTCTTTCCTTTCTTTCTCTCTAATAAATAGTATTCAAATCTTATTTGTCTTAGTGTGCAATTGAAGATATAATAACACAACCACACAAGGGGAAAAAAGTCAACACCACATCCCCTCTCTCCTCCATCCATCCCAATATATATATATATATATGGAGATCATATATACAAACTAAAGAGGATAATGCAACTAAACAACCATTATATCAGTTAAAACTGTTCTCAATGCTAGCCATCTGAAATAATATAGGCTGCGGTGTGTGGGTGTTAGGCGATGAGCTCTCTCTTTCTCCCAGATTTTTGTTTTTCAGAGCAAGTGCGAGAGAGAGACGAGAGTAAGAGAGAGGTACAGTGTGTATCTATGTGTGTGTATCTGGTTAAAACCCAGCCATTTTGAATTTTTTTGGAATTTGATTTTCTGTTTGGCTGGGTTTGTGTCTCTGTGAGTGAGTGTCTCTGTGAGTGTGTTAGTGTGTGAGTGTGAGTGTGAGTGTGAGTGTGTGAGTGAGTGAAAAATTTCACTGGCAGGGCGACGGCCACGGCGACGCAGTGGAGGGGGGGGGGGGGGTCTTCACTTAAGGGCCTTCTACATAGAAAAAAAAAAAATTAAAGATTATCTCGATGCCCTTCTCACATAAAAATGTCAGCCATTTCCATTCTTAGTTTTTTATTCTGATAGAGTTTCATCTTGGTATTCCAGTTTTTTTAGTAGAAGAAACAAAGAGGACAATGGGGCATCATAGGAGATGGTTGATCCATGGGAGTGATTTGAATCGTAAGAGATCGAAGAAGAAGTATGCGAAGCATGATAGGACAAGGCATCAGTTTCGTAAGCTGCGAAGACTTGTCAAACAAGGAAAGTTTCTTGTGAACAACGCGAAACCGGACAATGGAGACAAGCAGCATGTGAAGTACTGGCGGAAGCGGTTCAAGCTGTTTAACAAAGTGAAGGATGTCCCGATATATATGACCTCGGAGCTGTGGTTTAGTGTCACTCCTGAACGTATCGCCAAGTTCTTGGCCACGTTTGTCTCTGCGTGTCTGCCGAATGCCACCAGTGTCCTGGACGTGTTCAGCGGCGGTGGCGGGAACTCTATCCAGTTTGCTGCGCATTTCAACAAAGTGTACTGTGTGGATTCCAACCTGGAGCACTTGTACTGCACGGCGAGAAACGCCCAAAGCTACGGTGTCTCCGAGAGGTTATGGCTGTACCATCACAAGTGGAACCGGAAGGCCGTTCGCAAGTTTCAGAGGCTGGACGTAGATTGTATATTTGGGTCACCGCCGTGGGGTGGACCCGAGTATATCAACAGCGACACTTATGACCTGGAGAACTCGTTGATCCCGTGTGGGATCCATGAGTTGCTGACGTCGTTTAAGAAAGTCAGCGACAATATCATCTTGTTTTTACCCAAGAACTCCGACCTTGATCAGCTGAATCGTGCTACTGTCGATGTGATGGGTCCCGAGAGCAAATGCAAAGTGGTATATATGAATGAGGACGGGTATACCAAGGGTATACTGTGTATGTGGGGCGATGCATTTACTAATTATCAAGAAGATGTACCCGAAGAAGAAGAAGAAGAAGATGATGATGATGAAGAAGGAGAAGACACTGAAAATAAAAATGCGAATATTGTAATTAATTATGATATAGATGGATAAAAAAAGAAAAAGAAAAGGACTATAAAAGTAAATTATATTCTATATCAAAAGAAAAAAGTAAAAAAAAAAAAGGATAATAAAATAATATTAATAGAAAGTTCCTCTAAGACATGAAATGAAAATACTAGTAATAATAATAATAATAAAAAAAAAGAAGCTAGAACTGAAATAAAGTTTTAGAGTGTGCCAGATAATAGTAATACTAATAGAAAGAAAAAAAAGATGATGCCAATATTATAAAGAGAAAAAAAATGATGAAAAGGAATAAATAGAACTATGAGTTCGAAGGTAGGTCTCTCTTGTGGAAGACCACATTTTCACCAGCGTAGGCCTTCAATTTCGTCAGAAATTGGTTCTTAGTGTGTAGTTTCAACACATCCTCGCCAATGTTGCTGTTGATCAGAGAAACCCCGTTCACGAACAGGTATGGTGCCTTTCTCTCCTTTGGAACACCTGCGGTGTTCTGCACCATCAAGTTACTGTTCTTTGTTGGCTTAATCTTGTTATCGAGGATGTACTGTTCCAGCAGCACGCCGTTCTTGTGCATATCCAGATCAACTATCAGCAGCTCTGGTGTGATTTCGTAGTCTGTAGTTAAAAGTTTACGTAGCACAATAGAATCGTACTCTGAGCTCCTTACGAAGAGCACTGCCGGGGAAGTGTTTATGATCTGTTTGAAGATCTTCTCTGGATCGTACTCGAGGGTAACACCGTCCTTGGTAACGGATGTCCCAGACCCTGCCTTGTTACTGTTCTTGACTATTATATCGCTGCCGGCAATGGTCCCTTCCACCGATGAGGAAGAAGACGAACCCTGCGCAGAAGAACCCGCAGAGCCTACTCCACTGGACGAGAAGGAAGTGTTGTTGTTGAAAAGGGAGTGTTTCAAGGACAGAGCCTGTAGAAGGGAGTCACCGAATAGGAAGAGAGCCACTGAACATAGGATCAGTGTACCTATAGCCACTCTTTTAATTCTAACTTTCTCAGTGTTACTAACTTTTTTCTCACCCATTATTGTGTATAACAATATTAATTTTTTTTAATTGAATGTTTTTTTGGTTTTGTGGTTCAAAGGAGAAGAAGTGTTATTTTTTTCCTTTCCAACTGGGAAATTTATTAGATGATAATAATATATTTATTATTTTTTTTGATTCACCGTTTTAAACATGTATTAGGAAGAAACACTAGATTGAGAATTGACAAGTTAGAAGAAAAAAAAAAGAAATCAAAAAGAAATCAAGGAATTGAAAAAACAAACAAACAAAGAAGCCATTATATAATTCTCTATATATATATTTTCTAATTAGGTTATTGGTGTTTACTTAAAGAACTTCGAGAGGTATTTGTGTTTAAAACAAATTGTTCTTAGTTCTTTGTTCAATTAAAGACCTTTTTTTCTTGATGCGAGAGAAAAATATAATTTGTGTCTTGTTCTGTATTAGATAAAAAGTAAAAAGGAAGAAAAAAAGGGAATTTTTTGATTTTTTTGTACAATATCTTCTGTGTTGTCTGATGATGTGACTTAGGG
Source organism: Nakaseomyces sp. UFMG-CM-Y6046 (assembly GCA_030571395.1). Lineage (NCBI taxonomy): Eukaryota > Fungi > Ascomycota > Saccharomycetes > Saccharomycetales > Saccharomycetaceae > Nakaseomyces > Nakaseomyces sp. UFMG-CM-Y6046. Next base: position 42,972 of record JAJLXT010000053.1, on the reverse strand, counting down.
GGCAGAGAAAAGGTGGGACAAATAGAGAAACAACACACACAGAAAGAGAGAGAGAGAGAGAGACAGGGAAAAGAGCTATCAGAAATCGTAACTAATATATGTGTGTGTCATCATCACCCAACGTTTAAACCTTCTTCTTTTTATTTCCCTCTTCCCTTCTGTAAAATAATTATTTTTTTTGGGTTTACAAACTCTCTCCTGCGCCTCCCTCACTGCGGGCCTTCTCTCTCTCTGTGTATGTGTGTGTCTCTCTCGAGGACGGGGGGGGGGAGGAAGGGGAGAAGACAGCTCTATACTTCGGGTACAAAAAGGTTATGTGTACTCGTACGGTACACAGAGAAAGTAGCGCAGTACAATAACAATACCTGTTTCAGAACATGAAGGAATAAAAAAAAAAAAAAAAAAAGAAAACACGTTAATCATCCAACTTTTTTAATACACACAGTACACAGAAACCAATGCGGGAAATAGAGAAAAAAAATGTAAAAGAAAACAATTCGCATATTCAAAAAAAACGTACGATACCCGTAGAAGGGGGAGTGGAAGGAGAGGAAAACACCCGTGCAACTCACCCAAACCCAACCCGTTGTTGTTCGAAAACAGTAAAAAAAAACACACACAAAAAAGAAAAAAGCATTCTCTATTTGCTGATGTAAATCAATACACCCTGTGCCGAATTCGGAGCAAGGAGGGTTAGAGTAAGAACGTAGGGGCGGAGGGAAGAGATGGTTTTTTTTGGAGGAGGGAAGGGAAGGGGAAAAAAAAACAAGAAAAAAGTTAAAGAGAGGTTCTTTATTTTTATTTGTGCGAGGAATTCTCCAGGAATTAAAATGTTCTCGAACGCGTTTAAAAAAAAACAACAACATTTTTTTTTCTCAAAAAGTAACGCGTTTCTTTTTTTTTTTGGTAGCCCCCCTCCTTCTCTCTTTCAGTCTCTTTCTCAGCCTTCCAGACGTTTTGCGCTGGTCAAAGCCTCTATCAATTTGTCTTTCGTCTGTAATGCGCGAGTTAGTTGTGCCACCTGTTCGTTTAAGTTCTGCTCGAGTCTCTGTGCGTACTGCTGCTGTTGTCTGAGCTGGGAGGACAGGTTGTCGAATTTAGCATGGAGTACGGCTCCAATTTCCGGCGGGAGCAGTGTGCCGATCTCCGCGAGTTCTGTGTCGTATCCGTTTTCGGATGTGCTTGATCCCGATGAGACACCGTGGCTTTGGTTTTGGCCGCGAGCAACGGCGGTAGAAGATGAAGGTGACAGAGCTAACTCTAACCCTAACTCTCTTTCGAGAGTGGGCACGTGAGTGGAAGATGATGTGTCTCGTGATGATCGGTGTAGTAACATTGACTCGTAGTGGTGTAGCTTATTCTTTAGTAGTTCGTTCTCTTTTGTAACTAATGCCAACGGGGCAGTTTCAGGTGTGGCCCCTGAATGTATAGGTGCAGAGGCAGCTACGGCTGCCTCTGCACCGCCTTGGCGGAGTCGTATCAATTCATTTTCTTGTTCTTGTAGTCGTAACTTGAGCTCGTGAACCTGGGATTCTAGCCTAGCACCGCCGGCGCTTGCTGACAGTAAACCGCTGCTATTACTGACACTGCGAACATTAAGACTGACGTTTTTCGCTCTGTTAGCAAATCGTAGCGTGTTCAATGTTTCATTGTTACTCTCCGTTCGTAAGTCAACCGTACATAATGCAGTGACGAGACTGTTCCCACTTAGTGCAGGTTGTAACAGTCTAGTTAGCTTGGAGTCCCGGTATGGAATGTGGTTAGTAGGATTATTATTGCTGGTTCCAGGGGACATCAAAATGTTATTCGTGCTGCTGTTCTCAGCGCTGAGTCTGGAAATAACGGTGCCCAATGCTAATAGAGACTTGTTTATGAATGCCCCTTCTTTACGTCTCTCATTTTGTCCTAAACCACGCTCTGAGCCGGCTAGGTCGCAAAGTGAGAGTGTTCTTGTGCTTTGACGCCCCGTTCGAATGTCAATACTGATTAAACGCAGAAGCACAATGGCATGGGATCGTGAACTCCTAGTATTATACTCTGTCTCACTCGTCTTACGATACTTGTCCCCGCGGCGTATCCATTCCAATACTTCTCCACTGTCTTTACATCTTTTCTCAGAAAGTCCTACTACTCGTACCCCGTATTGGGAGTCATCTCTTATCTTCAAATCTTTGGCACCATTACTGTAGTGCGATGTCGTAAAAAATCTGGACGGTGTACCTGGCATACCGTTATTGACTTGACCATTTTCGTTATCTAGTAAATCGTTAATCTTCTCGTTATATATCTCCAAGTAAGAAAGGGCTACCTCGTATTTTTCATATTCTTGATTCCTTTCCCCTTCTTCCATCAATCTATTAAATAGGTATGTTATCGATAGTGGAATAATACCTTGTTCCTCGTCAGTACCACCCATTGTAAAAGTCTTACCTGAACCAGTCATACCATATGCAAATATAGTCGCATTGTAACCTTCAATCAGCTTATCTATCAACGGCACACTTGTTCTTTCATATACCTCGGCGTTACTACTGCAAGTTGCAAATACGTGATCATATTTAAAGTCGCCAATATCGTCGTGTGAAATTGTTTTGCTATCTTGTACTTTCCACGAGACCAGTTTATTTTTTGCATATGGTTTGGGTCTAATAACCACATTAATAGTCCCGGTGTATGTTTCTTGTGGTGCGTTAGATGAACCAGACGATGAATCAGAGATGTTCCGTATCTTGCTAAAATGAAAATATGGATCGGACATTAATGATCCTGCTCTGATAGGAGAGCTACTGCGTGTTGAAGAACTAGATATTGAACCATTCCGTCCACTCTTCACTACAGAACCTTTCCGTCTTCCAATACTAGAAAATGACACAGCTGAATCTAATGAGGGTGATGGTGACCTCAACAATGTTGGTGTACTACTGTTCGGAAGCCTGACACTTGCTCTAGGAACTGACATCCTAAATCTATGACTTTTATGAGCTTGTAATCCTAAAATCTGAATTCAGTAATACTGAGTAATCCTTAACCCTTTTACAGATATGACTACTACCCAAAACAGAAATCATATAGAATGTATATTTTTACATTTAGCCACCTCCCCCAAATCATCACATTTTTTTTTATTTTTTTTATTTACCAAATTTCCTTTTTTAGAAAAATCACCAATATGAGAATTATGGGGACCAAATTAAAAAAAAAAAAAAAGTGAAGTTGTGTGATATATACTAGGGAAAATTCAAGACGTTCCTGATACGCATTCCTCCATTAACAAATACAGAAGATGAGAGAACAATGGTTACGGAACTGATATTATCAAAAAATAGTATATTTCTTTAGTAATAATTTATATAACATATATAAATGGTTCTTCTTATTTTTAATTTTTAGTAGTTAGTTCAAGTCAAAAAAGAAAAGGTTAGAAAAGAAGAGGTAATAAGGGAAAACACTTGCCATGAACTTTGTAGAGCTTAAATATTCTTAGAGCTGGTCAAAATCTTTCTAGACAAAAGTGTTTCCTTGCATTTTCAAAAAGTAGAGGAAATAAAAACAAAATAATATTGCTAAAACAAAATATAAGCCATTAGGTAAATCAGTACCCTACCAGAGGGACATTGCTTTGTATCCATGACAAAAATGTAAAAGAAAAATAAGTAAAATAGAACAAAATTACTCTAAAATCTTAAACAGCTGGAGCAAAGCTGACAGTGTTGGAATCGAAGTCATATACGGAGTAGTACTTACGTAGGAAAGCATCACCCAAGATTGCCATTGGACCAATTGGATCTGGGAAGTCCATTGGTGTAATCACTGAAATACAGCTTCCAGAGACCTCCAAGGTATAGTCAAATGGAGACAATGTGAAGTCATTACCACCCAAAGTAAAGGTTAGATCAGGAAGCTTAGTTCTAGCAGCACAATCGATAGTGTATTGACCAGTCCATCCCTTCTTGGCACCGATTTGAGCGTTGATAATTTCTGCCATATCAGAAGGTAAGGTGATCAAAGAAGTACCAGTGTCAATAGCAGCACCCATATGCAAGTCTTCAGTTTGTTGCTCACCTAAGCTAATAGAGTCTAATGCAACTTCCCAGTAGGCCTTACGACGAACTGGAATGTCAATTAGATTACCAGTAAATTTAGTGTCATCAACACCACCCATAACAAAGACACCGCCATCAGCAGCCTTTGAATTGGCTCCTGATACATCACTTAGGTAAAAACTGAACTTGTTTTCATCCAAAGAGCCTTGGTCCCATGCGTTGTAAAATGGTGGAACAATTTTGTTAGCAGAAATACTGTCATAAGCTAGACCAAAGATACCGTCGAATTTACCAAATGCGAATGCCAGACCAGGTTCACTGGTCGTTTCACCAAACTTTTGATCAGTGATTGAAATTTCACCGATCTTAACAGTATCTTGAGAGATATAACCTTCAATAGCACCAGAACCATAAGAAATTTTTAAAGGTTGGCCGTCCTTAATGTAGGAGCTAGACTGAGAATGGTCGTACTTGTTGTGCAAGAAACAGGCCAAAGAACTGCAATCAACACTTGGGACCCACAAATTGGAAGAACCGGTGTCCAGAATGACCTTGAACTTTTGACCGGGAGTACCAATAGAAATCTCAGAGTAATATTGAGCGTTCATGTAGTTGTTCAATGGAACATTACTAATGGCATCGGCGAAAAACTCTTGGTCTCTAGCACTGAAAGTACCTGGATAAGCATTCTCATATTGCTTAATATACTTGTTAGAAAGCTGTTGAACATGACTCTCAAAACCCATTTCCAACATTTCTTGAGTCAATTCTTCCTTTTGAAGAGCAGCCTTGTAAACCTTGGCATCAGTAATGCCTACAAGCATCAATGCCAAAGGCATTAAAACACTTAGCGAAAGTCTCATTGTTTATTAAATTTAATTTTTTTCTTATTTCTTTGTATGATTGAACCTTTCGATTTCTTAAAAGTAACCTGTCTAGGTATTCACAAACTTCTTTACTACTTATATATATTTATACTCTCGCTTTCCCTATTTTTTTTTATCTTCTGGGAAGGGGCGGGGGTCTTTTCAGTAAAAATTGTGGTACTAGTAACCCTTACTCAACTGTTTTCCTTTTTCCGTCGGTACAAGATGCCTTTCCCTTATAATACTATCCTAGATATCCACGCAGAACCGAAAAAAAAGAAGAGGAGGATATATACACACACGCACCCTTTGTCTTAAAACAGTTAATAATTAATTGAGAAGGAAAGAAAGTCACCCTGCTCCGTATACTTTGCAGCCTTTTGGGAAATTTGTCTGAGGGGTGTGGAAAAGAGGGAATTTGTTTTTTCTTCTTTTTCCTAATTACGCCACTGATAAGTCAGTTAAACACACAGAAACGATTCACACACAGACACAACTAACACTTTTCCAAGAAAAAAGTGATATTACCCCAAAAGTTTAATCTTAGAAGTGAGGGGTCAATTAAAAACCAAAAACAATTCAGTAATAGGAATTGATTTAGTTAATGAATTTAACAAATTAAAAGGTGAATTACGCCTACCAGAGGGTTCGATACAAATTTCAGGTTTATTCTTAAACTACTCAGATCTGTAAATACGTTAATCTTGAAAAGGTTATATATAAAAAAAAAATTGTATTAAGAACAAAATAAATAAAATCTTTTTCGAAATGGAAAGGAAAAATAAAACAAGAAAAAAACAAAGAAAAATTGTAATTAGCATTTTGTAGCCCCTTTTATACTTTTCCCGACCCCCGTCTTTCTCCAATTTCTTTCTTTCTTTAGAAAAGTTCCCAAAAAAAAAAAAATCAACTTGCCGCCAACGCCCCTTTTTTTCCTAATTAGCCGCCTGCCCAGATCTTCACCCATCCCTTTCGCTCCCCTTCCCTTTCCATGTTTTCCATGTGTATCCCTCAGAGTTAGTCGCAGGGGATTTCCGCGGCTAAATTTCCAAACATGGACATGTCACGTCAAGTTTATGTTTCATCTTGTCCGTACAGATGTTTCTGTATGAATTATTAGTTGCTTTCTTTTTCTTTTTTTTTCATCTCATTTGAGAGGGGTCATCCCGGATTCCGAAAAAGGAAACACCAAAATTCTCAGCGGCTAAATATATGAACACAAAGAAGGAACCATATCACCAGTAGTGTTACATTTAAATTTTTTATCGAAGATCTATCCGTAATATTCATTAAGTTGGAAAAAATAAAAATAAAGTAAAATATAAAGAGTCTAACGCATCTATATACTTTGTGGAATGCAATAGTTTTTTTTATAAAGCAGAAAGAAAGGAACACTAATAAAACTGTAAATTCTCAATGTTATGATCTGTTTGATCCAGCTTGGCACGCTTTACCTTTTTCGAAGGATCTGTTGTAGATTGTGATAAGGAAACAGAATGCACCCTCTTCAAGATGTTATTATTCCGTTCTGGAGAAACCATTGTTTGTTCCATTTTCGCTCTCTGCAAGGCCATCATATTAGTTAATTTAGCAACCAATGTCCGTTCATCAGCTGTCTGATCTATAATAGTTCGGTCCTCAGGGGATAAACCAAGCCCATTATTGAACAGACCCGTGGTGTCATTTAGCTCTACCTGGAACCCAATGACAAAGTTATTCTGTTTGTCCCAGATAATTTTGATCTCATCACCCTCTTGAAGCAAGTATTTTTTACCTTGAGTCATCTTTAGATCGTTAATATAACTATCATTAGACCCTGAATGACAGTACCAGATATCGTCCAGACCTTGTGCTGGAGACTCATATATACTCTTACCAATTGGATGTCTCTTCTTTAAGATGAAACAATGTACTCTTGACAATCTATTATCATCTATTCTACAATTACAATCATCAGATCTTCCAATGAAAAAAGGGTTGACACCTTGTTTGATCTCGAAGCTTTCCTGAATTTCACTATTCTTCAATGGCTTGAATGTCAAAAATTTACCAGATCCCTTCTTTTTAACACTTTTGACATATTTTTTATTATTCTCCACAGGATTTAGAACTTGCGGTTGTGTGAATCTCATTGGTGGCTGAGTTGGAACCTTGAAGTCATTTAACTTTTCAGTTATTTTCTCTTGTTGAATTTTCTTTTGAGCTCTCATAAATTCATATTGAGCATCATCCATGTTTTCAAGTATCTTCTGCTGGGACATTGACTGTGATAAAGATACTTGAGAAAATGTACCAGTGCTCTCTATTTGCGAAGCATATAACTTAATCCAAGGATGATTCAAGGCCTTTTCGACTGTCATACGCTTACGTTGATCCACCTGCAACAAACCATCTATAAAGTCCCTCGCTTCGTCTGATATTCTAAAGTCCCTTAGCGGTCCTTCATGATAAGATCCCTTTTTGATCTGTTCATAAAGTTGTTCTTGAGTACTACCACTAAATGGTAAATGTCCTGTTAATATGACGAACACCAGACAACCCAGGGACCACATATCAACCAAAGAAGAATATTCATTACGATCATTACTATCCTCTTCACCATCCGTCGATCCTGTGAAACCTCCAATAACCTCTGGGGCAACGTATGCTAAAGTACCACAGAAAGTTTTCATGAATGTCCCATTACCTTGTATTTTTGCCAGCCCAAAATCTGTTATCTTAACAAGAACAGGATCGTCCTGTTCTATTAAAATGTTATCAGGTTTCAAATCACGATGACTAATTTTTTTAGAGTGAATATATTGAACGGCCTCTAATATCTGTCTCGTAATTTCCCTACCAGCTTCTTCACCTACAGCGCCATGTGCTGCAACAAAGTCCATCAGATCACCTCCTGAGACAAACTCCATTACCATATAATAATTCTCATCATCTTCATAGAACGCCTTTAGTCGCACGATTCTGGGGTGATCCAGTTTCTGTAATACTTCCAACTCTCGCGATACCCCATCCATATTACCGATGACTTTTTTTTTATTTATGATTTTAACAGCAAATGTTTTGCCTGTACTTCTTTCAACCGCCTTTTTAACTGTCGCGAACGCACCTGTTCCAACTACCTCATCATTAATCGAAAATTCTTTGTATATGCCACTCATCTTCAAATTTGGATTGTGTGACAACCGCGATTTCGAGTTGCTCTTGTTGATGCCATTATTGTTGTTATAGAGTTCGGATTTCACTTCCTCTAGATATTCCCTAAACTTATCATTAATGAATATAACCAAGGATATAATATCAGAAGTAACACCAAGCCCCACAGTTATCTCATCACCTTGAGACAGGAGATGATTTTGGTCCTTCTCTACACGCTGATTATTAAGCCATGTACCATTCGTCGAGGTATCTCGAAGCAAAAGGTTACCATCCTCCCCTAGCAAAATTTGGAAATGCTTGTTTGACAGCCGTGATATATTCCCCAGATGGTAATCACACTCTGAGTTCCTACCAAATACCCATACCTTCTTAATTGGTTCTTTCTTTGCTGCGATTTCATGTACATCAACCTCCATGTCCTTAATCGGTATCTGCCCAGTAGTGCATATAATCCTAAACACACTGTTCCTATTAATCTGTTCTTGTGTAAACTTATCAACTAGATACTTTTGAGTCGCCTGAGTACTCTGCTGCGTCGGCTGAGTCTCCATCACAGATATGTTTTCTTGTACAACTTTTTAAACAGAATTAAATCTTGTTTTTATTTTTCCTCCAAACAAACCAAAGGATCAATGCAATTATTCAGACCAGGATGTCCTCTTGATTTGTAAAACCTCCTTAACCCGGCTATCTGAACAATTTGCCTTCTTTCAGTTTTGCAAGATGCGATCATCACCTTTAATTTTTATTTTTTGACGTGTTTGTTGTCATTTCTGCTAAAAAAAAATCAAAAAAAGAAATTTTGGTGCAGAAATCACGCGTTCGTCCCGGAGAAGCAATAATCAGGAATTCCTGGTATTGTTCGAACGGATATGGATACAAGACTTTGTGTATAGTATTTAAACAGCATACTATATTTTAGTGCATAAATGTTCCCACCCTTCTATGAATAGTGCAGCCTGGTGCCCTCAATGGAACTTAAATCCTATATTTTGATTTATAGTTTATTGTATTCCTTGGGGATAAATGAATATAATGAGCAAGCATCATGTATTCCAGCTACTGGAACACAATTAAAGCTACATTCAAAATATAACTGAGTATTCGTTCTGGTCGAAGTAAACAAAATGTTCACATGCGAATAGGTGCTTTTAATCACCATCTACGTCTACTGTCCCTTTAAAATCGAAACCCCATCCCATCCTTGAAGACTGTGGTTTTAAAACATGTCCACAATGGCAAAAGAGGGTTGTTTCCGATTTTATTTTATCAGCGAGAATCGAAACTTAACAAGCAAGGAACAGAAAAAACTTGGACAATGATTCCTGAGAAGAGGTTGTTAACGGAGAATGATATGAAAATATGGGAGACTTCTGAAACCAGGGAGTCCCTTTTGGAGTTCATCTCGGCGCTTGCGAAGGCGGTAGAAGGGTTTGAGAACAAGCAATACTCAGAACCAATATCGGATGATATAACTGCTGTGTGCAATGTACTAAAAAAAGTGGAAGAAATTTTTGAGAAACATCCAGTGGTTCAGGATGCTAACACCTCAAGGTTTGGTAAGATTGAATTTCGGGATTTCTACGATGATCTGGTGGCAAACACTACTCAAATTTTGAAAGATGCAATTCCTCATTTAACGGACGAGAATATCGAACAGTTATCTATATATTTACAGGAATCCTGGGGTAATAAGAAGAGAATTGACTATGGATCAGGACATGAGCTGAATTTTATATGTTTTCTGTACGGTCTAACGAAGTACGGTGCCTTAGATATTAAAAGAGATGCTAGAAATATGATATTGATGGTATTTATAGAATATCTGGATATAATGAGGAAGTTAGAAACTGTATATTGGCTGGAACCTGCAGGCTCACACGGTGTTTGGGGTCTCGATGACTACCATTTTCTACCGTTTTTATTTGGCGCCTTCCAATTATCCCCACATAAGCATCTGAAACCTAAATCCATTCACAACGATGAAGTTGTAGAGATGTTTGCCGATAAATACCTTTATTTCGGTTGTATTGCATTTATTATGTCGGTAAAAACTGCCACATCGTTGAGATGGCATTCACCAATGCTTGATGATATCAGTGGCGTCAAGAAGTGGTCCAAAGTAGCCGAAGGTATGGTTAAGATGTATAAAGCAGAAGTACTGGGCAAACTCCCTATTATGCAACATTTCTATTTTGGTGACATTCTTCCATGTCCGGAAGGAATATCACCACCTCGTGGCCATATACACGATGGCGATGACGATCATGACCAATGTTGTGACGATGGTGCAGCCCATAATACGTGGGGAGACTGTTGTGGTATCAAGATACCCAGCTTGTATGCTGCAAATGCTATGGAAAAACAACAGCACAAGCCTATACCATTCGATTAAGTAATGAATACAAATAACTCAATAAATATTTATAAGGATATAGATTAAATATTTTCAAACCTGTTTTAGCTTAAAAAAATTAAAAAAACAATAAGAAAAAATATGCAAAATTTATGAAAGATAATGTTCTAATTATAACTTCTGTGAATCTATAGATGGTTTCCATTCAATACCTGGATGGGTCTCTGGAGTTGCTGTCTCGTCCTGTTTCCATATCTTTATACTCTTATCAGTTTCACCAGTTATCAGCCTCAATCCAGTGGCATCAAAAGAACTACAGAGGATACCTCTCTCACTCTCTCTTGAGCCAGGTAGTTCTTTAGTTAAGAGAGATTGATATTTATGTCCGGACTTATAATCGAAAAAAGACAATGAACCATTATCACCACCTGCAAAAAGGACATCATCCTGATTTACACTTAGACTGTTTACCACGTTAAGATCCTGTGCTTCACAGTTTGTGAGAAGTTCCCCTTGAGGTAACCTCCATGTCCTAATATCGCTCGTGGATGCAGATGCCATGGAAAATTCTGAAGGGTGAAACGCCAGGTCCCTCACGGTTCTTTGGTGGTGTGTTAATACCTTCATAGCCTTTCCAGCGACTATATCCCATAATCTAACAGAAGCATCAATAGAACTACTAACTATCTGTGGATCAACGGGCAAACAGTGGACCTTAGTTATGGGACCTTTATGCCCTGGCAGCACCATAATCGGTAGCCTCGTCCGTATATCCCAAAGTCTTACTACACTATCTCGACCTGCAGTGGCTATAACATCTAATGTAGGGTGTATATCCACGGTGTGAACACCGGAGAGATGTCCATGGTAGTTTCTTATGGCCGTATTCTTCTCCAAATCCCAACACTTCACAGTTTTGTCTTCACTTACGGAAAACATATAAGGATGTCTGTCTGAAATCGCCAAGTCCCTAACTGTCATCTCATGCCCTGTCAACGTCACCTTCAACTTACCAGAAGCCACGTTCCATATCTTAATAGTCTTGTCGTTGCTACCAGTAGCAAACCACTCATTATCAACTTTATCCACCGCTACACATCGCACCCACCCTCCATGGCCGTTAACTACACGCTTCAGTTTCCAAGGCGCATGCCACTTCGGTACCTGGCTTTTCACTCTACCATGTCTAGCAACCAAAGACTCGTGCCCTTGCCCTACTACAGAATCCCCATTGTCAACAACTTTAACCAGCTCTTGCCCGACCGCCGGAACTGCTTTCACTTCACGTTCAAGAAATCTAAACTGATTATCCCACCTCGCCGAAACATACACCTTGTCGGCATCAACAATAGTATTCATAACAAACCGTAAATGTTACTCTCGTTCAGTATACTTGGTCGAGATGAAGTCTGATTTAAAAGGAATGTTTTCAATGTATGTAATTTATTTTTTTTTTTTTTTTATTTTCTTTTTTTTATCAATCAAAAAACAAAATCATAGATAACGGTGGTTCCCAAAAAATAGCAAAAAACAAGGTAGTTTCCCTTTTTATCATTTCCCTTTCTTTTTAAAGGAAATGAAGGTGTTTTAGATGATAATGATGTCATTTTTATTTAATATATTATATAAATAGAACAACCAGTGAACAATACTTTAAACCAATTTCAGAATAAGATATTCTTAACAATCAGGATTAGGAAATTTGGTCGTTCTATTTCATTTGTTCTTGTATAAGGGAAGATCAGGGAAAAAACAACAACAACACCAGAATAGAAGGTAAGGAACATCAAAAAAAGGGATTCTCGAGGAAGGGAATTAAAGGATTGAAAGAGAAAGAGATAGTGAAAAGTGCTTAATAGAATTTTGAAAAGGTTTTTTTTTTTATATCTGAGAATTTCAAAATAGGAGGGGAAAGAATAAAAAAAAAAAATATAATAATTCGATGAATTATGGACTTACAACCACCGACGAAAGCGGAGCAGAACAATCTCAAATCTATAATAGGGTCTTCCTATAACCGACTCTATGGTCAGTTCAGTTCTAACGAGTTATATGAAGTAGGGAACTATAAAATCCAGAAACAGATTGGGGAAGGTAGCTTTGGGAAAGTGTATCTGGCAACACACAGGCCGACGAAACAGAAAGTCGTGTTGAAAACAGGCGACAAGAGTGATCCTAATGTGGTACGAGAGGTGTTTTATCATAGACAGTTTGACTATCCATATATTACAAAGTTATATGAAGTGATAGTTACGGAGAATAAGGTATGGATGGCGCTGGAGTATTGCCCCGGGAAGGAGTTGTATGACCACCTGTTGGCTAAAAGTAGACTACCTACTTTGGAATGTGCTGAGCTTTTTGCACAGATAGCAGGGGCGGTTCATTACGCTCATGCGCTGAACTGTGTACACAGAGACCTGAAGTTAGAGAATGTCCTGCTCGATAGACACGGTAATGCAAAGTTGACTGATTTTGGATTTACGCGTGAATGCATTACAAAGAATGTTTTGGAGACCGTGTGCGGAACCACGGTGTATATGGCACCAGAAATGATAGAAAGAAAACCATATGATGGGTTTAGGGTAGACATATGGTCACTGGGTGTGATATTGTACACCTTATTGTGCGGTTGTCTTCCCTTTGACGAGGATGATGAAACCCAAACAAAATTTAAAATTATCAACGACCCGCCTATCGTGGATGAAAGAATTACTATCCCAGAGGCACAAAATCTGATAGAACAACTGCTCTCCAAGGACCCGAATGATAGACCGTTAACTAATCAGATCTTGATCCATCCATTTTTACAACCTTATGGATCGATGATCCTAGACCAGACAAATAAAATCATATTGAAGCAGAGACAAGGTGGATCACAGTTTAGTTCGAGATTGGAGAGGAGACTACTGAAAAGAATGAAAAGGTCAGGGTTAGATACCCAGGCAATAAAACAATCAGTTGTAAAGAAAAAATGCGATTCATTGTCAGGCATGTGGTTTTTAATGGCCGAAAAGGAGAAAAAAATGGAAGATAAAAATAGGCCCCGGAGGAGTCGGTCAATGTTATCAGTCAGAAAAGTTTTTGAAAATTCAGCTCAGGAAATTATTAATGAGGAAGATAATTTGATTAAAACTTCTCTAGATATTACCAGGGCTACTTCAATTGGAAAGATGTTAAACAAGCAAGCCGAGCGGGTGACTTCATTAGCTCCTATTAATGGTGTGAAAAAGTCAATAGAATTTCCAGCTAGATCTTTAAATTTAACCATGACTAATACCAGTGAACAAACAGAATCACACCATAGCCTTCAGCATCAAAATACAAATTTAACAGTAAATGGTAATTCAAATTCACAAAGAATAAGCAGTGAAAGAACAATCAGTAGTAAGGATCAGTCTCCAAAAAAAACAAATATATTTAAAAAGATGTCCAGATTTTTCAAAGAGAAGAAATATTTCAACAATTTGAACAATGAGGAAAGTGCAACGAGTGTAGACACAATGAGGAAGAGTTTAGAGACATCCATTGGTGCGTCATCCCACCATAAAGAGGCATCATCCCCAGACAAGGGTTCACTTAATGATGAGAAAAGCAAAGAAGAATCAGGCCATTCTAAGGAACAAAAATCTAGCAATTCGAAAGTTGAAAACATAGCGGCAATACCATTTCCAGAAAAAATTGAAACTACCCAAAGTAAAGACTCCACCCCGACAAGAATGAAGTCCCCATCATTGAGTGAGAATTCGCGACAAACATCCATGGAAAACTATGATAGTGAGTCTATAGAAAATTCGAGATATGACGCCACAGAAGGGAAAAAACCTTCTCTGGCGGCTTCCAGACCATTATCCGGTCTATCTGAAATTTCCAACGATACCTATAATTCTGATTATTCCACAGATGGAAATACGTCTAATTACAGAACTAATGATCCTAACCTCTCTAACATCACCAAAACTAATTCTGGAGGAACCTCTCAGTATTCTGGTAACTCCGAAAAACTTCTCAATGGGACTGGTCGAAGATATATTGGTAGAAATTTAAGTATAATCTCCAACCAATCTAGTGCTTCCGAAAGAAGTTCAAGGACTGACTCGTTCTATGATATCACTACGGCATCACCACCTATGTTTGCTGAAAATAGAAACAAAAATAATTTTACACAGAAGGAGTCAGTATTACCACGTTTTGGAGTCCATCACTCATGGAATTCAAAGAGATCATACAATACCGGCTCTAGGTTTGGTACATTAGGTAGAAGGGCTCAAAAGAGAAATTACTTGAAAAATAATAACAACCGGACTCAAGCTATTATTAAAGAAGAGGATTCATCTGAAAATGATGAAACTGATGTCTCTAATCATAGCTTTCGATCCATGAATGACAAATCACCAACTAATGGGTTGTCCACCCTCAATCAAACTAGCAGCTCTGAGAACCGTGAAGATGGTACACCTCGAGATTCTCCTGTAATTACATTTGATGATCATGTTAATTCAGGTACTAGAAAAAGTAAACAAGATACCAAATCTGAAAAAATGCAAAAAATATTCGCCCCAAAAAGCAAGAATACGAGATCAATCAAAACAATTGTCGAGGACGACGAATTAATAAGTGCTGCCGATCTTGAAGACAATTTTTCAGATGATTAGAACCTTTGAGATAATTTATTCGAACATTCTTTACTATGGCATAAAATTTAATCAGCATATAATGTAATCAATAAAAAATAGCATTGGATCTTATTGATCCGATTACCATAACAATAGAACTTTGACAGTTCAAGAAAAAAAAATAGTTTCTATATTCTATTCCTGCTAATGTTTGTTTTCTTTTGTTTTAAAATAAATAATTTAATCATTAAAATATAACTTTTATTTATTTATAAGAATTCAATCCAGAGTCCTTCTTAGGACTATTGATATTTAAAGAATTCAACATAGCCTTGATATCGCCAGTGGTAGTATTTGTATTCCCATTTGGCGAATTCAGATAGCCAGATAGTTCATCTTTCTTAATATTAAGAGCTTCTGTGAGAAAGTACTCAAAGAAGTCATCTTCATCAATATCAACATTTTCTTTTTGAAAATATCGCTCTGTTCCAGCAACTGTATCATTATCATCACTGTCTTCATCATATGGCTCTTCTCCTATATCATCTCCATCAGTCGACTTATATTTTCCATCGGTTTCTTTCTTTAACAAGTTAACCATGGTTTCAAAAGTGTCCGGCACCTTTGATTCGTCCATTACTAATTTTGATCTAGGATCCCAATTACTGATTTCAGCTGCAGAAAATAAGTCTTCAACAGACTTTACTAGCTTTTCATCGACCACTTGAATATCCCTATCTTTCAGTGCAGAATTTACAAGAGAATTTATGACCATCCCACAGTACTCTGGCCACTTGTCAAAATTATCGTCGTTTTGAAATTGGTTGATGTACATCGTCAAGATCATGAGAATATTCTTAGGAACTATAACATCTATAGGATATTTTCTCTTCCCCTTTTGTTCCATATTCTGTACAATATGGTCATCACCAGTACCTGTTATCATTAATCGTTTAATCATCAATGGAACTATTTGTCGATTCTCTCTAAGTAATTCAAAGACTGCTTTATCGGAAATACTCAACGGCAGAAGGCAGAGATTGTCAAAATATTTCCCAGGGAAATTGTCTAAAAAAATCTTTTTGACTTGTTCTTCAAGTCCTGTTATAGCTATACATTTGTAGACTCCCTTCAATAGAAATTCAATGCATTCCTTAGAGCGCAAACCACGATCAGGATAGTAACTTATCGGTATCATCTTAAACCTTCCCTCATGAAGCCATAGTCTGTTATTTGCCACTGGATACTCAAGTTCTGAAGGTATAAGATCGTTGCATTGATTCAAAATGAAATCTCCATCGGTATCACATACTTTTATGAACACTTGCTGACTTGCTTCTTGAGAGAATTTATGGAGTATACTGAGAATTATTCCTTCCTCTTCTTCTATATTGTCTTCAACACAATGAAATCCAAAAATATAAGGTCTCTTATCATACTCGACAAGTTTTTCAAGTCTCAACGTAACGCCGTTATATTCACTCCAGGGATACTGGTCGTTCCATTTCTGAAATCCGTCCTTTAACTGTTCAAGCACTTTTTCGAGTTCCTGCTCTGTCTCCTCAGTATTCAAATAGATATCCAGCCAGAACACACCAAAACAAAGATACGTTTTCTCTGGCAGTTCTAGCTCATTGACCGTTTCAAATTCATCTTTCGGCTGCCATAACCATTCGGCACTCACTGGTTCTTCAGCAACCACAACTTTCTTAACTAGATCAGCCATTACCAACACCAACAATCACTTACCTCTAAAATCGAGAACTAGTTATTAATTGTCTTAAAAGCAACAAACACTCCTCAATAGTTACAGCTCATCGCAAAAAATCCAAAAACTGATTTTTTTTTTCAATTTTTTTTTTTTTTTGCAATGATTCAAGATGGCTGAAAATTTATGAAAAAGGAAACACTGAACAATGGGCCACTCAGAAACACTCGCAGGAAGGTCCTGAAAATGTGTCAAAAAAAAAAAAAAAAGATGAACTTGAATAAATTCAGAAAAAAATAAAAAAGCTTAGAAGCTAGAAGCAATTCGAAAGATTTCAGTTCTGAAAGTAATTATTATTATTGGCTGTAACAAGGGCTAGCTAAACAAAATTGGTTTTAACTCTAGGAAGGTTAATAAATATAAGGTCTAATCTCATTTTTTCTGCACAAGGATTCACCAAAGGTATAAATTTCTAAATTTTTTTTTTAGGGGAGAGTTAGTAAAGTACATTGGATTTACACATTAATGAACGGAGATGTACGATATTTGGTATGGAGCGGGAGTTTGAATGTACAGGTTGAGGTAGACCCCGAACTGCTTATTGAAGGTGTTCCTGATACTAATAGAAAAGTGCATTTTTGGATACCGAGGAATTGTTACATTACTACATGTTTGGCCACTGTTTTTGAGAATACCATGAATCTGTTCAAAAATGAACCCAGCGAGTTCTATTCTAATTTGTGGTTTGAACACGAGGGGAAGGCCTTGTCATGGACCATTCCATTAGGGGTTCTCTATGATAGTCACTATCTAAGGCGCCACCCATACCCTGAGGAGTTCGACGATAGCTTTATTAGTATATGGAAGATAAAATTGAAGTATGGATCAACATTACCAGCGAATGTGATACCCCTGATTGATGGTGAACAGCAGATAAGGAAGTTTGTGATGCATCAATGGAAACAATCCTGTTTTGTATTGAATGGGTCTTCGAAACAAGTGATGTCGTTGTCAGTAAATGACACAGATAAATTATGGACAGGTCTTACAGGCAACGACATAACGGCTTTCAACGAGGTCACTAAGCGAATCATTCCTAAGACCCCGAGACGAATACCTTTGATTGTATATGATACCCGGGATGACCCATGGCAAATCATACAACCTCCAATTGAAAACATGGCGTTTTCTCAACTGTTCAAGTTATTACACACGGATATTATGTTGTGCCAAGGCATTCTCCTGTACAGCAACACCGCTGACGAGATAGATTTATTTGAGATTTACAAGCTATTGCATAGTTTCGATGGGTTTCTGTATATTGTTATATAGAACAATTTTGGGTCAAAGTAGTGTATGCCATGAGGTAGTCCCCGTCATGTGAAATCGACGACAGAAACTCGCACCTTGACAAATACTTATCAAACGGTGAGTTCAAATCCAACGCCCCAGTATCAACATTCAGAACGGGACTCCCGACACCAGTCTTTGATCTATATAAAAGCTTAGTATATATGTGAATAGCTGGTCTGATGTTGATTCCATTGGTGATGTTGGTCTGTCTCACCACACCAGAATGCAATGCTTTAAAACCGGCCTCCTTGAGAGCCCAGGTCCCCGCTACATACCTAGTTAGTACATCGCGATCATCCGTTGCGTACGCATCCACGACCCGAATCTCCGTGTCATGCATGAACTTGGAGACCAGCCTGCGGAAACCCGTAGTACCGGGAGGATACCGTGCAAGCAACCCGGCAATGCGAGGCAAATACACTATATCGCACCCAACACCAGCAATCATTGTACACACACACAGACACCGACGTAAAGAGTACAATATAAATATATATATATATATATATATAACAGATATGATCAATTGTATCAGTGATTCCCAAAGAACAACCCAGATTCCCACCTAACGTCGTTAGCAAGATTAAGAGAGCGGAGATAGAGAGAAAAGCGTTACCGTGACTAGGTATACACACATGAAATGTCGTGATATGAGATATATTTTAATAAAAATCCCGGGTAACGTAATGCCACCATAACCGGGTAAAATATCTATAAGAAGTTATCCTTCTGTCCCCTCGTTAGCAAATGTGTCCTCCGCTTATTTCTGTGTGTGTGTGCGTGAGGAGTGTTGGGAAAACTCCGGGTTTAAATGAGATAAACACCGAAGATGGGGGAGAGTGTGTGTGTGTGTGTGATGTCCTTCTGTAAAAGAAGCGGGGGGAAATTGTGGGGGGACCCTTTAATATTCTTGATTCCGGTTTATATATAAAAAATGGGTTTCCTATAAATTATTCAATGGTTACTACATTTTATCTTACTGGTTGGTTTAGTGGAGAAGATATTTGAAAGTACAGATATATACAGTTTGAAAAGTACAGATATATATATATAATAAACTATGGATGGGTTACAAGTTCGAAACGTGATATTGAATTTGCATAGGCAGTGTATTGGTTTGAATCTGCAGGAGGTGAGCGGCAAGAGGTATTTGCCCGTGCTGTTGAAGCATCTGTTTGCCGTGGCGAGGACCGGGTCGACAGGGTTTTTGGATGGCCACAAGAGGCGCGCCAGGATGATTCTGCTATGTGTGATGCTGGTGGTTCTGTCGGGAGCTGGTGGTGTGAGTTGGGTCGCGATGAGAGTTGCCGTTAAAGTGCGGCATTTCTATACTTATAACTGGAAGAACCGTGGCAGGAGGCCTGCCATGAGGAGGACGCGGTCGCAGATGAGACTTGTCGGTGGTGGAAGGATAATATACGTTCCCGAGGACTCTGTAGACGGAACGCCCGTAGATTCAACCAAGAACAAGAAGATCTTCATCCCGCCTACTGAGAACGATATATATGAGCACGATAAGTTTTTGTTCAAGAATGCAGAGTCTGAGAAGACAAAGGGAACACAGCTGGTGTACTCGAGGTTCTTGAACCAAATGAGCGTCATATCGCGGATTTTGATCCCGTCATTCTTTGACAAGAACGCGATATTACTCTCGTCACAGATCTTTTTCCTGGTTATGAGGACATGGCTGTCTTTGTTCGTGGCCAGATTGGATGGTCAAATCGTGAAAGATATTATTGCATGTAGAGGGCGGAGGTTTCTGCTTGATTTGGGATGCTGGTTCTTGATTGCAATCCCAGCATCCTACACTAACAGTGCTATCAAGTTCTTGCAGAGGAAGTTAAGTCTGAGCTTCAGAGTTAACCTGACCAGATATATCCACGATATGTACCTGGACAAGAGATTGGCGTTTTATAAATTGCTGTTTGACTCTAAGGCCTACACATCGGTGATAAAGAATATCGATAATTCCATTACCAGCGACATCACGAAGTTTTCGGATGCAACTTGCTCGGTGTTCGCCAACATCGCTAAACCTGTAATTGACTTGGTATTCTTCTCGGTCTATTTGCGTGATAATCTGGGCACAATGGGTGTCGCGGGTATCTTCATTAATTATTTCATAACAGGTTACATTTTAAAGAGATACACCCCACCACTAGGTCAACTATCCAGTGAAAAATCAGCAGCAGAAGGTAATTACTACAACTACCATCTAAACATGATAAACAACAATGAGGAAATTGCCTTTTATCAGGGAACCGAAGTTGAGAAAACAAAGGTCAAAGAGTTATATGACGTTTTGATGGACCAAACTTTACTTGTAGATAAACGTAAATTCACTTACAGCATGATTGAAGATTACATCCTAAAATACACCTGGTCTGGTCTCGGATATGTGTTTGCATCGATCCCTATTGTTGTTGGAACTGTTGCCTCTGGTGTTAACAACGAAGAATCTAACATGAAGGAATTCATTGTTAATAAGAGACTGATGTTATCCCTTGCAGATGCGGGATCAAGATTAATGCATTCCATAAAAGATATCTCACAATTGACCGGGTACACTAATAGAATATTTACTTTACTGTGTGTTTTGCATAGAGTGCATTCCAACGACTTCAATTACGGCGCTAATGTTGAAGGGAAACCAATCGAAAATAATGAACCTCATTCCAAAACACTACAGAGTACCACTAGACCTGCAATTCGTGGTACTATTCAACGTAATTTCAATGGTGTAAGACTTGAGAATATCGATGTTATCATTCCTTCACCAGATGGAAGGGATGGTGTGAAACTGATCAACAAGCTAGCCTTCCAGATCCCACCTCATATTGACTATAACCTGTCACATTCGAATTCAATTCTTGATATTACGGGCTCAAACGATCTGAATCTTCCATTTTTGCAAGGCTCTGGCTCAAGTCTATTAATCCTAGGACCAAATAGCTGTGGTAAAACATCTATTCAAAGGATTATTGCAGAAATTTGGCCCATCTACAATAAGAAGGGTTTATTATCCATTCCTCCAGAGGATAACTTGATATGCATTCCACAAAAACCTTACTTTACCAGGGGTGGTACACTGAGAGATCAATTAATTTATCCAATGTCTTCTGATGAATTCTTTGACAGAGGTTTCAAGGATAGATATTTGGTTCAAATCATGTCAGAAGTTAAGCTTGATTACTTGTTGAAACGGGGTACTGGGTTATCTTACTTGGATACTGTTGGTGATTGGAAGGATGTCCTAAGTGGTGGTGAAAAACAAAGAGTCAATTTTGCACGTATTATGTTCCATAGACCATTATTTGTTGTCTTAGATGAGGCAACGAATGCCATTAGTGCAGATATGGAGGATTATCTGTTCAATTTATTGAAGAGGTATAGATTCAATTTCATCACCATTTCCCAAAGACCAACTTTGATCAAATACCATGATCTGTTATTAGAAGTTTCTGGTAAATCATCCGGTGCATGGCACTTGCAGACATTGGGTACTGATGAAGCCATTACATCTATTGATGAGGAAATTGATGAATTGGAGGGTAAACTGAAGAGTGTCAGAGAATGGGAACTGGAAAGAGATGAGTTAATTAGAAAACTGGCAGTAGTATAATTCATCTTTTGTGATTTTGTTTTATTTATTTTATATTCTTTCATTTTATATTCTTTAATTTTATAATATTCATGTGCATTCTAAAAAAATTTTTTATTAGTAAGATTAAAGGTTTTATAATAAAGATTTATGAGATTAACTAAGTACTCCAAAAACTAATATACATTTATGTCCGGTAAGATAATTATGCTATGAAATATATTAAAAAACAATACAAGATAGAATTATTTGAAATCTTTGTATGTCCATTTTTCAGTAATCTTTTGTTTGTATCTTCTTCCTCTCGTCTTTGGAACACGAGCTTCAACTTTACCACTGCTTTGTAACTTCCTTACTGTATCGTATAGCAAACTACCCTCTGGTTTTAGCTTTCTTAAAGAATCAGAGAGTTCGTCCTTAAATTTGACTTCTAGTCCTTCGTTCAAAATATGATATTTAGTACCAAATTTACCCTTTCTATTCTTCTTAACCTTCTTTCCTTTCTTAGCCTTTTCCTCTAAATCTTTAGAGACTTCCTCTTCAATTTCTTCTAATTTCTCTAATTCCTTTATGTTCTTTTTCAAATCCTTGATTTCCTTTTGCATTTTAACCTTTTCTTCATGTCTCTTAGCCTTGTTCTTCTGGTATTTAGTCTTTTTCTTCAGTTTAACAGCTGGGTTCAAAGAAAGCTTAATATTACCATCTTCATCGATGTCTTCATCCTCCTCTTCATCGTTGCTCTCTTCATCTTCATCAGATGATTGTTCTTCATTATCTTCAAGAACTTCCATCAACCTCTGGATCTTTTCCTTGTATTCCTGAATTTTGATTCTGGCATCTTCTCTTTCTTTTTCCTCTGTGTATTCTTTCTCGATCAATGATTCCCATTCATCAGTGTTTGGATTATAAGACTTACCAGCATGAGGTAGATCTTGGTAGTCTGCAACTTTTACTGGTTTTTCATCAAGAGTTTTTGGTTTATTTGCAGCGATAGACCAACTTGTGGTGGAGTATTTGAACAATTCCTCTGGAACTTCGTTCTTCTTTCTCTTCTTCAATTCAATACCAGATGGTAGCTTGACTTTATCTTCTTTTTCTTCACCCCAAATATCAACGTTTCCAGATTTTACCAAACCTTCCTTGTCAGCTCTGTTCTTGATCTTAGATTCACCATCAACTTTACCAGCCAAAGAAAGTAATCTCTTCAGCTCCTTCTTTGAAACACCTTGAACTTTGCCGCTTCTTTCCCTTTCTTCTTGATGTCTTGGATGAATAATAGAACCGACCTTAGAAGCAGTCTTGATAGAATCCAAAATTTCCTTACTCTTCAATTTTTTGATTTGGTTTCTCTTGATCAACTTCTTTTTCAAGATATCGTCACCTTCTTCATCAACAGCAAAAAGGGCAGTATCCTTCAAAGAGCTCAGATCAGCAGTGCCGTGAGTAATCTCTAAATCCTTCTGAGTTTCCAAAGACTTCTCAATATCGGTCAAGTCAATATTCTTCCTCCATGACTTCTTACCCTTTCTCGATGATTGCTTATACTGAGCAGGTCTTTCACTTAGCTTCGTTGGGGGCATCTTGCTACTATATTTGATATCTTTTGAAAGGTGAACAAAATGATAAACTTAATTTATATATCAAATGGTCAATATAATAGATATTACTGTAATGAAACGACTACTAATCGTATGTACTGTTGTTAGATTGCCTAAGCTCATCTCATCTCATCGCGAAGAGAAGTGAAAGTGAAATTTTTCCAACTCAAATCATTATTAACGTAAAAACGATGAGCTGTAGTAGAGCCCGCAGCGATTATCTTGAAAGGACAATAGAAATGGATATTCGATGATTTGATTAAAGGTGAATGCTAAGCGATGTCAATGGAGCTGTTGTATTAGTAGAATGAACTATCTATAGTAAATAGTAGGGAATTGGTTATTGTTTCTTTTTGCTTTGTTTTTTTTATTATTTCCTACACTTTCCTATATTTTCATTATGAATTTTGTTTTGTTCTTTTTATGCAAATGAGATCACTTCAAGGTGATAATAATATAACTTGATGACTGTACATTAGAGTTGTGTTTGTATATTTCATGATTACTTAACTCTTGATTCGGGACCTTTAGAAATTGACGAAAATCAGTATCTATTTGTGACCATGTAACACTTCGTTAAATAATTTACATGAAAAAGAAGCGAACATGAAGTCAAGAAGAAATTACTTTATCACGTAGTGGTAGATAATAATATATATATTTATATTGCTTAAGATATTGTCTTATCGGATGTAATACTATTTTAGTTCTTGTATTTGGTGATGGGGGATTCTAAGATAAGTTTCAAACAAAATAACCAAAAAAAAAAAAATAAAACTTTAATAACATAAAAACTTTCTTAGTTAGAAGATACAAGAATGAGTATCTATGGAGACTGGTACAACGACATAAAAATAATGGGGGGTAGGGGCGGTTTAGGAAATTGTTTATATCTTTTCTTTCTTTTTTCTTTGCATGACAAGTGTTATATATAATTTTCTCTCTATGCAATCAAATTTACAAGGTAATCTCCTTTTCTTCATCCCACAACTTTCTATCAAACCTCCAATGGATTGCTTCCAAGTTCTCCTTCTTGTCCTCCTTGTCTCCCACAATGGTACCACTTGGAACATTCTTTACAGATAGATTCATGGTGTTGGCCAACTTCAAGAACAGGTCGTCCTTAGCTGGTACCAAGTACTTCTTGTCTGGAGTTTCGCTGTAATCGAAGTCCTTGAACCATCTTCTTTCCCAGCAGATACCCTTGGCTTCCTCCTCTTTTCTTAGGTCTCTTTGTTTTTGTTCAAGTTCTGTCTTCGTTTTCGAGATTTGATCCATGTCGCCGCTTGTTATAGCTGCGGCAACATCCTTCCATGCCTTCCTACTCTCCAGTGGGTGTTGTTGCTCGATGGTCTTAACCTTCAAATGTTCTGTGGCCACCTTCTCGGCTTCGTAAAAGGTACCGATTTCCTCCTGGGCAGCTGTGGCAGGGTTCAATTTAGAAATCTTGGAAGTACCGGACCATTGACCCTGGATGGTATATATAGCCTTGTTCTTGTCGGCACTGTCGGCAGCGCTCTTGTAGATTCTAGCCTTGAAGGAGTTCTTCTTACCAGAGAAGTAACCTCTACCTGAGAATTCGACAACACAAATCAGGCCTGTAGAAGATTGCAAGTAGGACTTGCCTTCCAGCTCAACGAAAGGTGCAGCCATCAAGATACCCTCGATGTGAAGTGGTGGAGGGGTGACCAGGTAGGACTCCTTGTTCACCTCTAGCAGAGTATGACCGTACTGCTTAACGGAAAGCATCAGGGTCTTTGTGAAGCCAGCTTTGACCTGGTTGTAACCTTGCAGCTTCACCTTGTTCTTGTCATTGAAGATAGTGTAGGCTGTGATAGGAGGATGGTGGGAGACTTGTTCAGACAGCAGCACGGTCTCACCGAAGTCAGGGTGTTCCTTGTTCTCCCATTTACCAACGAACAGCTCACCCAGGAATGGGTTCAAAGGTTTCTTTTCAGAACCCATGGTCTCGTCACGAGAACAGTACTGGGACTTCAAGGTAGAGACAAACCACTTGGTGACAGACAACATTCTTGCCATTTCAGGGGACTCAACGTTAGGATCCATGGTACAGTGTTGCTTGAAGTTCTTCTCATTTATGAAAGAAGGTTCTAGGAACAAATCAGGGTGTTCTGCCCAGTATTGAGAGAATTCAGTCAAAGAAACTGGAGACAAGATGAATGGTGGGGCAACCAAAGAGGACAAATCACCATTGAAAGTGGAAACAGACTTCAAAAACGAAGTCCAAGCAGAAGAACTAGCGTAACCAGACATTGTTGTTTATTTTATTAGTTTTTTTATGATATCAAAAGTACTATTTATCCAAAAGTTTTAGTTTTCTTTATACTTCTTGGTCTATTTTCTCTCCTTTAATTTTATTTTTTTTTATTCCCCTTTCCTGAATACTTCAAAGATGAAAACTGAAAGTGGAAAACAAGTTTATAGAAGAAGTTATAACCGTAAATCCTCTATCTCTTTCTATAAACAAAATATTGTTAATAACCAGTTTTTTCTTATTCTTGATGTTATTTGTTATAGAGAGAGATGTCACTTTAAAATAACAAAGAAATAACAAAGAAAACAAAGAAAAAAAAAAAAATATCAAAAAAACTAATCCAAAAATATCCGTTGGATTTGGAGAGAGAGTGTGTGTATGTATGTGTGTGTGAATTGAGTTGGTGTTTTTCTGTTAGTTCTTTCCTCTCTCCACCACTACAACTGAAGAGAGAGAGAGAGAGAGCAATAGACGTTATCGAGAGAGAGAGAAACGTAGTAGCAGAGAAACGTGTAATATTACCAATTGTTATTTATTCACGTAGTAATATTGTGTGTATAATATATATATATTCTCTATCTTTGTACGTGCGTGTGTCTCTGTGCGTGTGTGTGTGTACATTGCGGGATAATTTCCCACAACGAAAGGTTTTTGTTTTTGTTTTTTTGGTTCTTTTTTTTTTCGGCTTTTCCCTCGTTGTACAGTTGTTTCTTCGTTGAGAAGGGGGGGAGGCGGGTTAGAGGATATAGAAACACGTAGAGACACACGTAGAGACACACACACGTACACGTAGAGAGAAAAGACACCTCACCCGTATTACTGCAATAGGAGAGAGAGGGTTCTCTCTGCATTGATTTTTTTTTATTTTATTAAGGGGAAGTTTTGTTCGAGATTTCCTTCTCTTTTTTTTTTTTTTTTTTTTTTATTTACTTTCTTTTATGATTTCTTCTATTGTAAATGTTCGTACCGGTTGATATTTGTTAAATTGAATATTACAAAGGGGTGTGTGTGCGTGTGTTTTGATTTTGATTTTGATTTTGATGATGCATCAATTGGAAGTTAATGGGTTGTTTGTTGCTGTGGATTTTGAGTCCGTTGATGGTACTGACAATGCCAATGCCAAGATACCGGTGTCGGTGAATGTGTGTCTTAGTGAGAGTAAAGAACCACAGAGTAGTAGTTTGGAGTGCTATTACTACACAGTCTTGAACAAGAGAGACGGGAACGTACTAGGTATCCCTCTCAGAGACACAAATTTGGACTGGGTTAGAGACCTCGCCAGGTTGTGTGCTACTATGGTTACCAAACAGTACAGTAAACCCTGTTATGTAACCGTGTCATTCAACGGATCGCCAAACGCCTTCCAATTCAACACACCACAGATCCTACAGGGCATCAAGGGGTGTATATAATACATACATATATATCTTTATGAAACAGTTTCATTTTCATTTTCTTTTTCTTTTTTTGTCTATTGTCATGTCATGTCATTTCTTACTTAAACGTGGATACATATATACATATTTGTGTTCGTTTCCTGCTACATGCAGATATTACCCTGTTTGATTCTTTTATACGAGTGAGCCAGTCACAAAAATAATTTTTGTTATTTATTTTCACATCCGTACACCCTCAAAAACAAAAAAATGAAAAAGAGGACAAAAATTTCTATATGTTTTTGCTTGTGGCCGGGTGAAAAAGTTTCCTATTTGGTGAAAACTAAAAAAAAATTAAATTCAATTTGTAAAATCTCAGAGAGTGCAGGAATTGTTTGATGGCTGACACGAGAGTTGGACTGGTAGGAGGGAGAGAGACAGTGGTGGTGTGTAGCCAGGCAGAGAACACACACTGGAATGGTAGGGAGGTCGGGGGGTTCAGCAGGATAGGGAGGATCTATGGTAGGCCAGCTTAGGCAGGTGAGGAAAGAGTTCCCAAGGAAATTCCAGCTAGGAGTAAGCAGTTGTTTGGTCCTGGGACTGGCCACTGGACACTGGGCACTGGAAGTGAGGTCGAGATACACTGAGTGCTCAGCCCGAAACTGAGACTGAACTTCCCCGAGGTGGATCCAGTTGCACACAGTGGCACACATACACACACCTGGACACAGGTTTCTCACAACTGCAACAAGGAAAGAAAGAAAAAATGAATTGTGATTGAAAAAAAAAGTTAGCCAGCGGTTAAAAGAATAGTCTCTGTTAGATTCTTTACATTTGGTGTAAATAACAGAAACAATCGAACCCCAATATTGCTAAAAATGGCTGAATCTCATAGATGTATGTTAAATTATTGCGCAGATTTGAAATCAAAAAAAAAAATGAAGTAATGAAGAAAACAGAAAGTGTACCATGCGGTTACTACAGAATACGATATTTGCATTACAGGGTGAATGCTTGATGTAAGAAAACCTGGAAGTTGTGGATGTTAAATTATAGAATAAATTATTGTATTATAAATTGTGGAATACATGATATATTGGGATTGTGAAATAGGATTTTGATAAGATTACAGATGATTGTGGATATGGAAAAAAGACTTAGATGATATCAAGGATTTGAGAAATAAGGAAATTTCTGACTATAATATGACATAAAACGGGAACTGTAATTTTTTTGACCATGACATGGTATTGTTATCTTCTAGAACCTTCTTTTTAAACTATTATGGAATTATAAGTTACTAACATGAATTTGTTATCAACCATTTCTTTATTATTATTTATTTCTCTTTATGATTTTTGAAATTTCAAAATATGAACAATGTTATTACCGTGCTGGTGATTATGTGAATCTCATCCTTTCTGGATAATGGAAGTATTGCAGTAATTTGTATGCCATATTTATTTGAGAAAAAATTTTTTGATACGTGTGAAAGGTGAGATTTATACCTGGTAGTTGGTGATGCAGATAGATTTGTTTTCTGTTTTGATATTTTAAATTTGGAAAAGAAATAAAGAAGAATAGTGTTTGTTGAAAACTATATTTCTTACAGTGTACGTCAAAGGTAAGCACTTGTCCTACCAAAGATCCAAGAGCGTCAACAACCCAAACGTCTCTTTGGTTCAAATCGAAGGTGTCGCTAACCCACAAGAAGCTCAATTCTACTTGGGTAAGCGTGTCGCTTACGTCTACAGAGCTTCCAAGGAAGTTAGAGGTTCTAAGATCAGAGTCATGTGGGGTAAGATCGTCAGAACTCACGGTAACTCCGGTCTAGTCAGAGCTAAGTTCAGAAACAACTTGCCAGCCAAGACTTTCGGTGCTTCCGTCAGAATCTTCTTGTACCCATCTAACATTTAAAGCGCATGCTCTGTATAAGACTGTTTTATTATTATTCTAAGTATAGCTTTAAACTAATGCAATATACATTTTAATATAAAAATCATTTAAAAAAAAAAAATTGGAAAAGTTTCTCAAACCTAATATATAGATACCTACTGTCAATCCAAATTTTCAGAACTTTCTGGTGGAATTTATATAAAAATCAATTATAACTGTATAGACTATTGTCATTAGTTTGGTTATGTTCGTACGGCAACCTCTGGCGATGAACCTAACTCCAAGCGGATACAATGTCAGAAATACCTGGGGATTTAGGTGAAATAGAAGGATTGTAAATTTATATTGTCCTTCCTAATTGAATCTAACCATTCCAGAAATTTTTTGGAACTAAGTATCAAACATGTACTATTAAACCAAGGTGTTTATGTAAATATCAAAATATAAATGGTCTATACTAAAGGATCTGAGTTCAATCATTTTAATAATAACAACCGAGAAGTATAGAGAATTGAAAAAAATTCTTATTTTAGACAGGTCAAAGGTCGAATTTACAATAAGAAGAAAATGAAAAGATGTTATAGAATATTCAAATATCATAACTATTGAATTCCAAAATAAAAGACGTATACTAAAAAAACTTAAAGATAATAAAAAAATTTTAAAGTGAAAAACAAAAAATATATAAAAGTCATTAGAAAAAAAAAAGACAAGTGTCTGAAAGGATCAAATTTTAAAGTCCCTTTACATCATCACTAAAAAATAAAGTGAGTCGAATTGAATTGAAAACTGAATTGAATTTGCTTGAATTAGATTGAAATTTAATTGAATAGCATTGAATAGCATTGAAATGAAATAACATGAAATGAAACCGTACTTAACGTTTTATCAAATAAAGAAAAAAAAAAGAGTGAAACAGTCAGTTCCAGCTTATGTACGAAAATAAAATGGTTCATCTAAACTTTCATACTACGTCTCTTAAAAAAATCAAAGACTCTCTTAGCAGTGGATGTTCTCTTTTCTTCATTTGACAACATTAAAGTATTTCTTTTGCTCATATTCTCTTTTTGATTCTGACTGTTCGGGTTTATTGGTCTCAAGAATCTCTTATCAAACGCCTCAGTTCGGTAAACTGGTCGACTGCTTGGAGTATTATTCAAGACCGAACTTGATTCACCTGTCATTCTCGATGGGTTTTTTTGTATGTTCTTTATTGGAGAAATATTTTCAATGGTACTATGCCCTGATAGTTCCGATGAGCTTTCTCTATGTGTTTCTGATGAAGAAATTTCTTCATCTTCCGTGGTTATTGATGATTCTTTTAAATCAGAATGTGTATTAGCCTCCGATTCTTCAACCAAGGTTCCAAATATTAGATCACTGATAATACCGCTATATCTATAACTATGTCTTCTTGGTCTATGTTCAACATCGTAAATCTGTTCATGAATTCTCTTTGATAGAGAGTCTGAACTGTCTGTTGATTGTATAAGATCAGCAGAGGCTACTTTTAGATCCAATAGTGGTTTACTGACGGTAAAGGAACGGCGAGGAAGAATTTTAGGTGAGCTACCAGCAGAAGATGTAGGTGATTTCGTCTTATCGGGTTGTAATGTAGGTGGTGAGTCAAAAATGTGTGATTCTGAGCTTAAGGAAGCTTGGTGAGAAGATGCCGTACTATTATCTCTGAGCATAAGTCCATATATGCTCGAATTGGAATTATCGAGATTAAAATGTAATGGTGTAGTTTGCATTGATGTTGGTCTAGGTTTTCTTACTATCTTTTTCGAAGGATTTACTACTGGTAAATTATAATTAACAATAATATTAGGTGTCGGTGCAATAATTGTGTTGTTAATACCCATCCTATTCTCATTGTTAGAGTCTGAGCTATTAATACTATGGGAACGGCCAACCTTAATATCAGAATCTTCGTTTTTATTGGAAAGTTCTTTATCTACAGCATCTACCACGGCTTGTAAAGCAACTGATGCAGCTGAATTACTTCGGTGGTGTGACTTCCTATTCATTGGCGAGTATCTGGAATCTGAAGATATAGAAGATGGTTTCGTTAAGACATGGGATTGGAATTCCTTTGGTGGTGCCGGCAATGATATCAATGCTGAGTCTATGATTAGAGAGTCCCGCTTAGTGTCTCTAGAACAATTTGAGTTGTTTGAATAGCTCGAATTTGGTCTTGTATTTGAGTGAATCTGGTTCGCAGGTTTTCTGTATATATTCTTAGTGTTTGAGATCCTGTCCCATTCTTCAGGAGTGATTGAGAGAAAGGTGCTATGTGTTTGTAGCCACTGATGTTTTGCTATCATTCTAATACTAATCCTTTTCTTAGCATCAGTGACCAGTATCCTTCTAAGTAAATCTCTTGGTACAGGTGCGATATACTCTGGAAATTTCAAAGGAGAATTCATAATGTAGTTGTATAATCTGCTAATGTCATGTCCGTCAGGGTTCTTTTCATCATCATCCCACGGCAGGTAGCCGGCTAACATTGCAAACAAGATTATACCACATGACCATGTATCAGCTTTTCTAGCATCATAAGGTCTAGTTGAAATGACTAATTCAGGCGCTGCGTAACATGGTGAACCGCAGGAGGTTTTCATT
Source organism: Nakaseomyces sp. UFMG-CM-Y6046 (assembly GCA_030571395.1). NCBI lineage: Eukaryota > Fungi > Ascomycota > Saccharomycetes > Saccharomycetales > Saccharomycetaceae > Nakaseomyces > Nakaseomyces sp. UFMG-CM-Y6046. The sequence goes on along the minus strand of JAJLXT010000053.1, from coordinate 11,506 downwards.
AGACCATTGTGTCGTACAAATTCATTCACAAAACCAAAATCAGTAATAATCAGGTTTTCTTCGTTGTCCAGCAACAAGTTTTCTAATTTTAGGTCCCTATGCACCAACCCTTTGGAGTGAATGTAATTAACCGCACTTATCAGTTGTGAAAATAAACGACAAGCTGTTTGTTCCTTAAGCCTTCTTTTTCTCTGGATGTATTTATAAAATTCACCTCCGGACGCGTATTCTAGAACAATCCCAATGTATTTAGAGTTTTGTAGCACCTCTTCCAATTTTACAATATTGGGATGTGACAAATGTTTCAATGCGTTAATCTCCCGATATATTTTCGTTTCCTTTGATGGGTCATTATTAATGAAGTTTCTCTTGATTAACTTTATAGCAACTTGTTTAGATACTTTTAGATCAATTGATAAGTCCTGCTTACTATTGTTGTTGTTGCTGTTGTTGCCGTTACTATTATTGTATTTCGTGTTAGAAATAGATGGTGGTTTCGACCAAGCCAATTTTACCTTACCAAACTCACCCTCACCAATGGTAGCTCCAATAATATAAGGTCCGAACGTAACATGTTTTCTCGGTCTCAGACTATTATTATTTGAAAGTGATGATGTCGGTCTCTTCTGTGTATCATTTGATTGTTGATAGTTCAAGCTTCCACCGCCATAATAAGTATGACGTTTATAGGATGTCATATAAGCTTGATGTAAGAATTAAAAAAAAAAGAAGAAAATAAAAACAAGAAAGATATCGTAAACGTTCTAGAAAATATAATAGAAAAGTGGTTGTGTCTGTGGAATAATATTATTATCTGTGAGCTCTCTTTTGTTTTGTAGTATTTGTTCAAGGAGTATAATCCCTTAAAAAGTATATCGTTAATTGTTTCAAACCAAAATTAACTAAAACACAATTCAATAAAATTAAAATGGGTAGGGGGGCGGAAGTAGTTGGCAAAAAAGAGTAACTAATCCTAATATCTCTTTGAAAGAACCCAAAAAAGGAATAATCTCAGAAAAAGCTTTTAGAGTATCCCAAAAACAAGGAGTAATTATACTTCAGGAACAAAGTTAGAACAGGGAGTCAAAACAAAAATAAAAATAAAAATAAAAATAAAACAGATTGGCAATGTGATGATCACAAAGGGAAGGGGGGGAGGAGAAGGTAATTGACAATCTGAAAATAATGCGTCAATAAAACAAAACAATCACAGGGGTGTTGAAGTGGGGGGAGAAAAGAAGGAAGAAGGAGATAGAGAGAGAGAGAGAGGGAAGAAAGAGGGATGGATTTATAGACAAAACTAAAGTAATTTTATAGCACAATGTAAATACGGAGAAATAAACAATAATCTCATCGATCGACTCTTAATGAGAAAAAGCAATTGAGAATCAATTAGGGCTTTGTTCTTTTCAAACCTTTTTTTTTTCTTCCTTTCTTGTTTGGCTTCGTTTCTCTGTGGAGGTGTTACTGTATAATTCTTACTTCCCCTTGCTTTTCTTCAATGGGATGTAACGCAATGAAAAGGATTGCCTCTGTGTGCTTGTTTATTAGATTTCAAAATCCTGTATTAATTTTTATTTTTTTAAATTTTCTTTTCTTTTTTTTTCCTTCTTGTACAATTTTTTTCGGATTTTTTGTTTACCTTTTCGTTTGCTTACAGATTTCCTAAAAGGGTAAAATTCACGATTTGTTACTTTCCAACGAAGAAAAAAGAAATTTTAGAAAAAAATTAAACTCTACCTTAAATTTTTTTTTTTTGGCTTCTATACGCTAAGAATGATGTTATAAACGATATATACCATGACGAAATATATACCAGTACGATGAATAGAGTAATAAGCCAACATTATAGTATATATTTTCATATTGTTATTTCTCATTTTATATGATTTTTTTTTTTGCTATATATTCTTTATTTTTCATAATTAATGATACCCATTCCCCCACTCCCACCCCCCTTTCAGAATTTGATTGGCGAACACGATTACGTATCTTCTATTTAACTTAAGTAAGTCCTATTTGAAATGACGTATAGCTTCAATTATGAAATTTTGTGAAAAAAAATTTTGTGGGTGTTCCCGCCACACCCGCTGTTCCCCTCCCCCAGTCCATTGTTCTCACTTAAACCCCCGTATCACAATTGCTTCTAAATAAAAGAGCACTACCCAATCAGGCGATGTAGCCACGCCCTCCTCGTGGGTCTTGAAAAAAAAAATTAAAAAAGATACTCTTTAATAGCTAAAAATAGCAGGGTAAAGATATATGTTGGATCAACTTCTATTTTTAATCACCTTCCAACTGTTTTTTTTTTTTTCTTGCATTGTTCTGTCTTTTCTTCAGTGGGGTGGTGTGCACTGCGGATCTTTACTGATATACTAGTCTCCACGATACATTCTGAGTTACAAGATTCTTGACACGTTTCTTTTTAACAGCTTGCGGGGTGGGAAAGACGAAGGAAGGGGAGCGGTAATCCAGGATGAACAGAAGCAAAAAAAAAAAAAAATGTTGTTACTGTCAAAGGAAACAGAAACGTGGAAGAAATGCTGTAGGCAGAGGGAGATATAGAGAAAGAGATAATAAAAAAATTCTTTATGCAACTCTACGTGTGGGTCTGAGACAGGTACCAATGGGGGGTGGGAAGTAAATCATTTTCAAGGAATGAACAGAGGGTAAACAAAGGATCTTCAAAGATAAAAAATGACGTCATTTGTTGAATGTGAGATAGTAATTGAAGAGATACATAAGTTATAGTCTTTTGACATTCTTATTAGGTTAAACCCATCAGGGTATAGATAATAACTACGTTCTATAATATCTTCTTGACTGTCATGTTTTTTGATTTTGATTGTTTCTTATTTGAACTTTTTTTTTTTTGTTTTTGTTTTTTTTTGTTTTTGTTTTTTTTTGTTTTGGAGTAATTTACCTGATATGGTCAAGGGTCCAAATAAAAGTTTGTTGGAGATATAATAATCAAAAGTCCTTTCTCTCTCTCTCTCTCGTTTACTACACTGTAGTCTGACTCCATATACCGGTATCTATTACATAGATAGGAATAGAAGTAAATATAGATATATTGTTTTTTTTCAAATAATACAAATTAAATTAATTAAGGGGAAAAGAATGATGTTCTCTATTAATAAAGGCGTGAGTAAAGTGGAAAAAAAAAGAAAGATAAAACTGAAGTATAGGACATAAGTTTTTTTCTGAAAACAAGAAATAAAAATAAGATTTTCTCTCTTATTCCTTTGATTCTTCAGAATCAGGTATAGCACCAGTGAATGGTTTATACACCGTTATCAATCCATCCGAGTCTATCGTACCAATGAGACCTTCAATTAGAGGGTGACCTACAACACTATTTTTCTTATTACTTTTTCCCAAATGTCTTCTAGAGCCTCCTGTATGGTAGAACACTAATGACTCAGTCTGTATTTCGTCCATATCTATTGTATACGATTCTCCTTGCGATTCGTCCTCATCTGCCAATTCATTGACACGTTGGAAATAAGTACTTATATCCCAGTGATAGACACTACCAGAGTATCCTACGGTGATTAGTTCTGATGGACATGAGGTGGAGAATTCTACCGCTGAGACAGGCTCCTCTACATAGTTGTTGAGGCTGAAAATAGGCTCCAATTTAGTGTCTTCGGTAGATAAGGTTTTGTTTGACAGAGTCCTGGTGTCCCAGAATTTTAATTGCCCTGTTATTGATGCTGTTACCATGAATGTGTCGATGAAAGGTGAGAAATCAAAAGAGAGAATCTTTTCTTCAAGAATAGACCATGTAGCATTACCAGGATTTCTAGTATCGTAAAAGTACAATTTTCCCTCATTGTCAGTAAATGCAAATACATTTCCAGTGTAAAATCTGATACAATGCACAGATTTAACGTTAGGTATTTCAAAACTTTGAATCACTTTCCCCAGATCCTTCTCATTGTTTGAAATTAGTCTTACATTAACCTTAGTGCCATCAGGAGCAAATTGACTGATAATAATCTGATCACCAGCACTTGAAACGTCAAAATCAAGATCCACATTAGACAATATATCAGAATTTTCACTTGCCTCTTGTTGTTCGGGGATCTTATTTAATCCACTTTCCACAATACACACAGGTGACTCGGTACCATCACGGAACCAAACAATTGCACCACTATCCAGCATAGCTATCACACTATCATCCCTTACTACCTTTAACTTATGTATCCTCCTGTCATCAGAGACTCTCCATTTGGGAGTCTGTTCGGTGGTTTGAATTTTCTCAATAATGCCGTCATATTGTGGCATAGGGAGTTTATCATAGTCAGAATCCTTACTTATATGCAGGCCTAGTGGAACTTCACATTCGATGACATATATTTCATTATCAAAACTATAATAAGCAGATACGGACAGAACTCCTCTCATTTTGTTAGGCACAACTTTGTCAGAAAACGTCAGACACCTTGGTTTATCCTTCTTCAAACCCTTGTCAGAAATCAGATACTTAGGTTTGACACAGAATATGTGTTGATACAGTAACGGGACAGTCTTTTTCCAGATTTTGAACTCCTCATTGCGGAGTTTATTCGTCGCTATTTCAGTAGACATCCTATATTTTTGTTCTTTTCTTGTAAAGGATAAAAATGAATTAAACGTTTCTCGGACCCTTATAAAATAAAACCGCAATTACCAGGATCAATACTCAATTATCTGTATAACGTAACAAAAAAAAAAACCAAATCAAAGAGTGAATATCACAGGAACTTAGTGTTGATCTAGATTGTTTACAAAACCCTGCCCCTTCTTTTAACTTTGAGGCATCTCACTGATTTTCTAAATTTTTTATTTTTTTTTTCCCTTTGCAATTGAAAGTTTTTTTTTAGTTTTTTCCAGGTCTTTAGTTATTTTTTGTTCCCTCGGGATTTGATGCACCGGGTAACTATAGTACGATGTATTTTACATATAAAGTTAGTATTTAAATTATATAATCGAAGAAGCAGGATTTGAATTGCCAGACTCTCATTACATTACTTCTTAAATGCATTCTTATTTACTGTTTTTATATTAATCTAATGGTTACAATTCTTTTTTCTTTTTTCTCTTCAGGTTTTTGATTTCAGCAGCTGTTCATAATAGTTGATGTTTAATTGCCGTTTCCTGGTAGTTATTGATAATTCTAGTCGTTTCAAGTATGCTTCTTGTGACATAATCTGTCTCGAATATTTATCTGAGGACATGACAGACCATTCAGAGTGTTTGCTACATCTTAATCGTACACATACGTCCCTTATTTTGATATCTTCCTGCGACTCTTTCAAAGCTTCGGTATACTCGTCAACAAATGTACTTGGTTCGCAAGGAATTTTGGTGATATCCTTACAATAACCACATATGCTCTTTTTGACTCTCCTCTTAGCGGATTTCTTCTTCTTCTTCCTACTCCCCTTTGTTTTTGTATCCTCCTCATCTGCTTGTGTAGTGTTGTCCAACGAGTTTATTAGTTCATTGATCTTATCAATCCATTGTAAGTATTCATCCAGTTGTTTCAGTTTCTCCTTCATTTCAGGTATCTTTTCGTCTTCAATCTCCCTATATGACCTCTTCAAGTCATTATAACATTTGTCATTTGCAATTAAGGTATCGTACAGATGCGAGTTTTCATCGACTCTCTTTATATCCTCGTCAATAAACGACTTGGATCCAAAATTCTTCAACCGTAAAAGATCTCTATTAGTGGATTCTAAAATCTGCCCTACCAGCTGTTCATTGTTATCACCGGAATACTTCGCCGTAATATGATTCTTCACCTGCATACGACCCAACAACCCTTGCATATACAACTTCCCATGCTCTTCTGAACAGTACTTGCTGTTGGGCGAGCACGGGTTATAACATTCTGGCAATCTACACTTCCGCTTCCATAGTGACCTTGGAAACTCGCCATTTTCTTTTGGTCCCGGCCCAGCAATCCCAACTGCACAATAAGGACAAATGAAGGACTCGACTAGGTGTCTATAATTTTCTGAGAGTTTCATACATTTGAAGTGAAACCAGTCATCACATCCGTCACATCCGACCATTAATTCACCATTGTCTGGTTTCTTGCATATACAGTATACTTCTTCCCCGGTTAGTGCATCATGTTTGATATTGGAATAAGGCGGACACCATTCTGGTAAATAGGACATAATATTTTCCGCTTGAGTATTTTTTTTAATATAAATATATAGCTGTACTTTGACAACTTTTTATCTGTACAACCGTTAAATCTGTACTTTCATACCTCATCAATAACATTTTTAATTTTCCAATTTCCAATTTCCATTTTTTTCCTTCAGGTTTTCACACATGCTGGAAATTGGTCGCGTTAACAACCCGAAAAATTAAAAATTGTTAATTAAGCAAATAGCTAATAAAAAAAATATCTATCAATCCTTATTTATATATCTCTATATAAATTCGCTCGTAGTAGTTTCTGATATGAAATGTGTATTAAAAATGAAATGTCTATAAATGTATATATTCGTTATTTTGAATCAGTAGAGGAAATAGCTAAATCTAAACAATAGATTGAATTTGAATTATCCAGCGACCTTCTTTGTATCACGGTTAATAGATGCTTGATTCAATAATTTCTCATAAATATCCTTAACAGCACCTTCTAAGTTAGCTTTCTCGCATTCGGTTAACTCTTCGGGGATCTCAGGGCCATCGTATTCATTTTGCTTCAAAATATTGTAAAGAGTCTCAACGTCATAACAGTTTTGGTCATTGATCTTCTGGATAAGTTCTTCAATGGTGTTGACACCTTTAGCCTTTATAATAGCAGACCTTAATTCAGGTCCCGATGGTAATTTAGCCATAATATGCTTTTCCTTTCCATCAATGGAAGGAATTGTCGTCGCAGCAGTCTGGACTGAGCTGACTGCTCCATCCTCAGCGTTGTATTCTGCGTCTGGGTACAGTGATTTTTGTTGTTGAACGTAAAACCCCCATTTATGCAACTCACCTTCTTCCTCTTCCTGCTTCTTACTTGCGACAGAGGTCGTTGAAGATCTACGAGAGAATACGGGTCTACCAGTCAATGTATCTATAGTTTTCCCCGAATCAGTAGCCATTAAATGAGGTCTCTGAGTAAGGGCTTCAGATTCCGGTTGTTGTACATCTTCCCCGGAACTCATGTGAGCTTCTTCCACAAAATGCTTTAGATTTGGATGAATTGCCAGATTTGCATTTGAATCAGTCTTCTTTTCACCATCACCGAGAACCTCAGAAAGATGAGGCATATTATCGAAAATTTCCAAAATATGCATCAGGTTCTTTTCCAATAGGATCAATCTCAACAAATTCTCCTTCTCTTGCAAAGGTAATTCACCACTTCTCCTTTTCTCAAATAAACCATCAATAGTTTCCTGAACATTGTAGTGAATTTTATGCAATTTCTGGACGTACTTTTTCAATAAATAACGTTTTGTGACGTCTTTTTCATCAACCAAGTCTTTACTGTTAAGCTTCGTGAGTCTGTCTAGAACATCCTTTGCAGTGATAGAAACCAAAGTACCATCGAAAAGCAATTCATCCTGTGTATCTAATTCATCCAATTGGAAGGACGAGTCCATTGTTCTTCTCATGTTTCTCATTAAACATAAAGCAAGTCTAGATTGAACTTCTTCTGAAATAGATGTGTAGTCAATATCTAGACCGACCAAGTTAGGTGAATCTCTAGCAAATGCATACAGTGTGGCTGAAAAGTTGTTTTTAGAAAAGACTTTGCCTGCATCAGTCATGTCTTCACCAGAATGACCAATTTCAGACTCACTAATTGGCAAAGGTTGTGTCTCAGACAACATGGAAACATGAATCAAACCTGTACATTTTGACAACAGGTTACAAACAACAGTCATTTCTTTATAAGTCATGTTCTCATTATCAAGATGCAGTCTTTTCAATTGGGGAAATCTTGGAAGATATTTGTACATGTATGGTAAAATTGCAGGGAAAACTTGAGGCAAATTACTAATATCAAGGAATTGCAAGTTTGGAAGCCTTGATAATGCTTTTAGAAGGAGAGCCATGTGATTAACATTTTGAATATTAGTAGAATTTAGAGTAAAATACTGTAAATTTGGATATGCTAGGGAAGATAGTTTACCTAGTATAGGTTTTACCAAGTTAGATAAATCATTATAAGCAAAATCAACACCCAGAACGTTGAATTCCGACATCCATTCGAAGATAAACTTAAAGTGTTCTAAACTTGTTATGGCCTTGTTTGCATTAGCAAGACCCAGTCTAATACCGTTCGTTAGATTTCTTTGCGTAGCAAAAGATACTAAAAAGTTTTGAAAATCAAGTAAAGGAATATTATCAAAATTGACACCATTCATTAAAATTTCTTCCAAAGGCTTCAAAGTTTCTGAACGTTTTTCCAAAGTTTTCGATAACAAGTCCCAATCCATGCATGATCTGATCATTAAAGGATCCATCTCAGGTCTAATCCTTGTTTGAGAAAAATCTATTTTAACCAAAGATTTACTAGTCAACAAGAATTTACACAGCAGCTTCCAACAGTAGTTATCCATGTTGACATTTCTGAGACTAATCTTTTCCAAGACCGAGGAACTAGCTAATGAAGACAATAGGATCCTGAACATCTCTGGAGTCAAGTTCACATTATCAAACACCACTGTTTGGATTGGTACAATAGATATAAAATCGCAGAACGATAGGACATCAATTAAGGTTGGCTTTGGGTTCAGAAATTTCAATGTTTGCAAAGGTGCTGTCTTATCTTTAACCTGTTTCAAGGTAGATGGTATTGGAAGAATCTCTCTCAAATGACAACATCTAGTGTAAACGACATCCAGTGTAATTTCTTTGTTACTATCTTGATCTACATCAGGTTCTTCAAAATGATGTTCATGCATATGGATTGGCAAGTCAATACCTGTCTTATTCAGTTTTTCTGCCAATTCAGTGTTAACGTCAACGTCACCGCCGTTAGTACCGTTTGTGCTGTTACTCTTTCTAGAATCCATTGAAGACGTTAAATTCAACAAGAAGGCTGGAGCACCTGGAACAGCAAAGTTTGATACCTCATTCGCTATTCTCCTTGCAGCAAAATGTGCTTCTTGCTGGTGCTTCTCCGCTTCTTTCATAGTGGCATTATGAAGTTCCAATGCTCTTTGATATTCCGGAGAGTCCTTTGTATAGATAGGTCCGTTGCTACCCTTCTGGGCACTCGTAATACCAACAGATATCGCAGGCAGTTCACTAACCATGTCCTCTGGAATCAAGATATTGCCTGGTCTTGGAGTTCTCGATGGTAATTGTTGAGGCGGATCAGAATCGAACTTATCAACAGCAAATGTCACTCTCTTCAGAGAAATCTTTGAAAGATCATCACCTTTACGATGTGAAGAATGATGTGGGTGGTGATCATGACTCTTTTTAGGAGAGCCACTATTAGAAGATGAACGTTTACTCAAGGACTGTCGTATCGTAGCTGAGATGTTGGTACCGCTACCATTAGTACTAGAACTCAAGGGAGACGTGGGGGTAGTAATAGCCTCTGCCAAACCCGAGACCACCGATGCTGCTGCATTAGTAGAAATCGCCAATGGGTTCTTCAAGTGTGTATGGCCATTGGTGTGCGAGTCCGACTGAGACTGAGACTGAGACTGAGCGTGCGGTTGTGATTGGGAGGAGGACCTGCTTCTCCCAAACAAGGAACCAAAAATAGATCTCTTCTGCTTGGGACCATTCAACGACACACTCCTCTTAACATCGCTACTACTCTTCTTCTCTGTATTCTTCTTCACCTCCACGTTATCATCAACACCATGGGCTTTGTTATCATCATGATTGAGACTCCTTGTCTGTGCCAACGGGCCAGCAGTACTATCATCTATAGCCGAACTGTCACCACCATTGTTATAACTAGTAGTGTTATTATTATTATTATCAACAGAGACATCACTTAAATCAGCAAATATCCCACTTCCCAGCGACAACGATGCATTAGATATAGATAACGACCTACTTCTTCTATCCGAATTACTATTAGCCCTACTGCTATCATTACTCGGTAGTACTTCTACCTTCTTCTTCTTCTTCCTATTAGCGCCTCTAGACCCCTTGTATAACCACTCAACAGGAACATCCACATCATTAGTTACCATCTTATAAAAAATTTCCCACAACTAAATGCGCTCTCTCTCGCTCTCTTTCTCTCTATCCTGTCTCTCTTCCTCTTAATACTCTAAAGAAATGAATCAAAAAAGAATAATAATTAAAATAAAGTAGAAAAACAAAAAAAAATTAAAAATTTTAGCCGCCGAAGTCCAACAATGTTAGAGAAAAAAAAGGAACAAGGAAAAATTTTTTAAAAGAACCCTTGTTCCCTTATATAATCTCACACACACACTGAGATTAGATTTAGAGATAGATAGAAAAGAATTAGAAACCCCCAAAGCAAGAAACACAGAAACAGCAGGAGGGGTGTGTGTGTGTGTGTGTGTGTGTGTGTGTGTGTGTGGGAGACATCCTGGCCAGCTGAGAAGATGGAGATTTTGTAAGAGAGGAAAAAAAAAAAACAACAACAACAAGAGAGCTAAGCGACGGAGAAAGAGAGAAAAATTTTTTTTTTCTCTCTTCTATTTTTGTTGCTGCAGGTTCTGCGTGCTGTACAGTGAGATCTCTGATTCTCTCTCTCTCCTTTTCGTCCCCCGTCTCAGAAAACCCTGCGCGTTCTTTCTTTTTTTTTTTTTTTTCTTTCTTTCTTCAAATTTCCCCTCCTTTGTGAACCAAAAAAAGATTTACAATTAGAAATAATTACTACGTCATTTTTAGAGTTTCCCCTCTTTCTGTTTTTTTTTTCCCCTTCCCTCTTCATTTTCTTTCTTTTTTTTCACTGGTAGGGTAAAATGTGACTTACCCAGTCCGTATATTTCAGGAGGGTAAAAAGCTGGGTAAACGTTTTTTTTTTTTGATCTTTCCATTTTGTGTTTTTTTCAAAGTCAGCGTCTGTCCCCCGAGATCTCGGCCTAAGTGTGTGGGAGAGAAGTGTGTTCCTTTTTTTTTGTGTACAAAGACACGCTACAGTTTACGTATATTGTTACAACTGGGTTGTGTTTTTTTATTTTTTTTTTTCTTATTTTTCTGAGTTCCAGAACACAACGATGAAAATTTGGTAATGACGGAAATGATGTCACCGATACGTTTTTTGTGGGAAGGGGTGTGTGTGTGTGGTGTTTACGGGTGATTGTTAGAAGATGTGAGAGAGAGAGAGAGATAGGACGGGGGGGAAAGAGAACGTAGACCGCAACCGGAGCCGGTAAAATATATTATTGTTTGCACATGGAAAAGTAAGAAGAGAACTGTGTGTAAATGACACACACACACACACCCGTATTTGTGTGTGTCATACTTGGTAGACCCACTCTCCCCCGTTTTTATCTTCCGGTACATAATGTTATTGTACTAACGCTATATTTTTTTTTTATTTTATCTCAGACAC
>JAJLXT010000052.1:32158-80573 GCA_030571395.1 Nakaseomyces sp. UFMG-CM-Y6046 | reverse complement strand
CAACCACCGACTCCAACGGTAAGACCGTCACCGGTTCCACCACCTACACTTTGGGTGACAGTGCCACCTACTCTCAACCATCTCCATCCACTGTGGTTATCACCAAGTCTACCACTACCGAGACTGATGTCATCTCCTACTTCCCAACCACCGACTCCAACGGTAAGACCGTCACCGGTTCCACCACCTACACTTTGGGACCACACCCAAGATCTGATGAAAATGCTGGTGAACCTGACTCCACCTCTGTGTTCACCTCCGATGGTATTGTCATCACCCAGATTATTTCTCACTCTACTTACACTGCTAGCAATGGTCATTTGACTACGGATGCTGTTACATACTTGACCTATGACGAAGTTGATGCTAACCCGTTGTACCAGAACATGAGCTCCAGTGCCACTCCAACAAAATCTGCACCAACACCATCTAGTTCCGGTTCTTCTGGTTCTTCTAGTTCTTCTGGTTCTTCTGGTTCAGGTTCCGGTTCGAACTCCGGTTCGAACTCGGGTTCCAACTCTGGCTCTGGATCTTCTGGTTCCAACTCTGGCTCTGGATCTTCTGGTTCCAACTCTGGCTCTGGATCTTCTGGTTCCGGTTCCGGTTCTGGATCTTCTGGATCTTCTGGATCTTCTGGATCTTCTGGATCTTCTGGTTCAGGTTCCAACTCTGGCTCTGGCTCTTCTGGTGCTCACTCTGGCTCTGGATCTTCTGGCTCCAACTCTGGCTCTGGATCTTCTACTTCCGGTTCTAGTTCTAACTCTGGTTCTTCTAGCTCTGGTTCCAACTCTGGTTCCAACTCTGGTACTTCTGGGTCTAGTTCCCACTCTGGTTCCTCTGGTTCTAGTTCCGGTTCTTCCGGTTCTGGTTCTGGTTCTAACTCTGGATCTTCTGGTGCTCACTCTGGCTCTGGATCTTCTACTTCCGGTTCTGGTTCCAACTCGGGTTCTTCTAGCTCAGGTTCCAACTCGGGTTCTTCTAACTCGGGTTCTTCTGGTTCTTCTAGCTCTGGTACTTCTGGTTCCGGTTCTAACTCTGGTTCTAACTCTGGATCTTCTGGTGCTCACTCAGGCTCTGGATCTTCTGGCTCTGGATCTTCTGGTTCCAACTCTGGTTCCAGCTCTGGCTCCTCCAGTTCTAACTCTGGATCTTCCAACTCTGGATCTCACTCTGGTACTTCTGGATCCGGTTCCAACTCTGGTTTTCCCGGTTCTAGTTCCGGTTCTTCCGGTTCTGGTTCTGGTTCTAACTCTGGATCTTCTGGTTCTAACTCTGGCTCTGGATCTTCTGGTTCTAACTCTGGGTCCACTGGTTCTTCAGGATCTTCTGGTTCCAACACTGGTGCTGCAGGCTCTAACTCCAACTCTGGCTCCTCTGGTTCTGGCAACCAAGGCAACCGTCTAAGTATTCAGCAGAGTGCCTCTGCTGCTGCATCCACGGCCTCTCATCCAACTGTGAACAACCTACAATACCAAGGCAGCGGTTCCACAGTTTCTAACAGCATATGGTTTGCTGCAGCCATGATGCTGGTATCTTTTATTTGAAGATATAACAAAGATAAAGATTCCTTATAAATGATACCCCATTACCATATATTCATTTCTTCTTTTGAAATTCGTTTTTGAGTGTTTTAATCACATGAAACACCATTTTGTTCGTTGGTATTCATCATACCTATACTATTTAACTTCATTCATACTTGTTCTTTTATAATTTCTGTCTAAATTAATAAAAACTAATATTCATTTTATTTCTGGATTCGTTTCATATATACATATATATATCTTGTATTGTAAATAAAATTTGGCTGGCAGAAACGCATGTCAATCTTGGCAATCACACTCAGATATTGACACCTGATACAGTTAAAGTACCACATGTCGTGTAGAAAGTTTTCCTCATTATTGTTAGTTATGGAGTATTCAAATCTTGATATCATAAGTCAGAGAGTGAAGGTTAATGACGAAATTAGATAGTTCTCATAGCCACTGTAAGACTGTTCCTACATTTCAAGCAACCATCATTTTCATTGAAACCTCCCTTCAGACGGGTGTGCATTATCACGTATGAATATTAGTTGATTGTCAAAGTTAGTAGTATTCAAAAGAAGTTAGGAAGTACCACAACTACAACTACTGATACCTCCCCCAAAACGATAAATAAATGCTCATATATTGTAATTATATACGAAACACGAAAACAAGATGCTCATACTATAAATTATGGGTGCCATGCAACAAGCTACAATGCTGAGATTTCCGTACTGTGTCAACACTCATATAATCTAGCAAAACAAAATAAAAGTATCAGTTTTTAACTCTTCAGAGTTCTGAGCGTCTCGTATTCCGACACCTGCTCCCCCCGCCCCCTTCTTTTTCCAAATACGGTTTGGCAAGAATTCCTTGGCCATTGATATCGTGCTAACAGAAGTAAATTGAATTGAGGTAGATTGAACTGAGGTATCTAGATCACTATAAAAACATGATATACATAATGTCATATTATATTAAAAGTACAAAGAACTCAGTTGTATACTTAGTTTTCACTCCAGAATATAATGAATATTTGATAACAAACTCAACCTAATTATTGCATTTTCCTACTTCCTTTCACCCATCTTCCCTCTACCACCCTTGAATCAAAAATAACTTCAACAAGAATGTTGCAAATGGCACTAGTGGTTATCAATTCCATTTTGCAATTAGAAACATTATCGTACCACTTTTTATATAAATTTTAACGGATAAGAACTTTATATGGAAGGAAGTTGGTTTAACTTCCTTCCCCACCCACCCCTTTCATTTGCTGTTCACGGTGATATTGCCAGGTAGAGATATCCATCCTGTACTGTCTTGTCCGTGTGAATATTCAGGGTCAATTTGTAAGGTGGAAAAGACAATGGTCTAACAACAAAGTAGTTAGGTCGTCTCTATCTCTCGATGCATTACTTATTTGGGGAAATGGCCCGTAACTCCCAAAGGTCCAGCATAAATGTGTCACCCCATATTTTATTTCTCGCTACAAATTCTTATACATGTGCTGGGAGATAAGGGGAGGATAGTGGTACACTCTGTTCAATGTGCTGGGCAATATTTGAAAAAAAACAAACAAAGATAACATAAATGCTTCATGGTTCACATCCGTGCTCTATTGTTTTTGCCAATACGTGGAAGTTCTAGTTCTTGGATCCTCATCTATATAAAAAGGTCAGTCCGAATTATCCAAGTTAATTACAAAGAGTAACCTTATCTTTTCTTTTCACAGATGAAGATAATTACTGAAATATAGAAAGAATACTAGATCTTTGATATGTCCTTTCGTCAACTTTTGATTGCAATAGTTCTAGCACGCTTGTCATTTGGACAGAACCCTGTAACCGTCAATATCAATGATGCAGATTATGTTCTCAACGAAGAAGTTAATGCCACTGATGTAATAATCAATATTGGTTCAGAGGTGAAACAGCTATCTATAAAGGGTTCCTTTTCAGAATACAACACCTTTGATTTGAACTTCTTGAATGCCAGTACGGGTCTACATGTAGTCTTCGAAGACAGTCTACGGTCCTTTAGTACGGCCTACAGTTTATCTAATATCGACACATTTCTCACAGTTGATTTCAATGGCATCAATACGAACAATATTGTGATTTCTGGAACTGGTCCAACCGATTCTACACCTGTTGATTTCAATATTTTTGGTAGTTCCTTCTCCCAAAAATGGACTGCGAATGTAATTGGAAACTATATTTTCGATTCCGGAAACATCCCCACAATTTTAGGCAACACAAGGGCTCCTGCTGGATCAACTTACTATTTTGGTTCTGGAGTATCCATTACTATTGACCAGGTGTTACGTGTACCAGCAAGGGGTAATGTATGGAACGGCAACCCAGTGCCCTTTTTTATGAGCTCTCCAAACCCAGTTATTATCAATCCATATGGTGCATATATTACTCCGAGCGTTTTTACCTCCTTTGGTCAGGTTACTTCTTTAGTTGATTTCATTAACCAGGCGCCAACCTATGTTGGTGTTGACAGCCCAATATTGTCTTGGGATATATCTTACCCAGGGATTAACGAGTGTACCAGAAGTAGTGCTTACCTTAATATACACACACAGAATGGGCTTGTTCAATATGAAATTACTTCAAGTAATGAAAATAGTCTGGGTCAATGTATCTATGAAGAAGATTTCCATCTGTCAACAAGGCAAGTTCCAACTGAAAACGGCATGAAGACAACGTATTTGTTGGGTTATATACCAGTACCTGGAAAAAAGTGTCAAGAAGGACCATTCACTTGCACCACGTCTACTCTCATAAATGCATGCTACTTAATTCAAGCAACAACATTTAGTTACGCAAACAATGATTTCTATGGTTCAGAGGATTTGAGTTCTCAACTAGAAAATAATATCACTGATATAAAACCTGTTTATTTGACTGCTTTGGGATCTGAATCATCCACATACTGTGGACAATATCCACCAAATTCGCAATCTAGTTCTCATCCAAACTCGCAACCAAGCTCGCAACTAAGTTCTAAATTGATTAATAACCCAAGCTCAGAATCAAGTTTCCATCCAGCTTCAATGCCTAGCGATAAGCAAAGTGCAAAACCAAGCTCAGAACCAAGTTACAAACCAAGTTCAGAACCAAGTTTGCAACCCAGTTCAAAGCCAAGTCCAAAGCCAAGTTCAAGTCTGATTGATAGACTAAGCTCTAAACATAGTGTCAAACTAAATTCAGAACCAAGCTCAAAACCGGTTTCTAGCGGTAGTCACAAACCAGCCTCCAGACCAAGTTCCCAACCAAGTTCGTATCTGAAGTCCCAGCCAAGTTCAAAAGTCATGGATAAATCAAGTTCACAACCCAGCTCTAAACCTAGTAACGATAAGAACTCCGTTTCAAGTTCTAAACCTAGTTTTAAAGCAAGCATCTATCCAAGTTCTCAGCCAGTTTCTAAACCTAGTGATAATCCCAGGTCAGAATTAAGCTCGACACCAAGTTCCAAATTTAACTATCCATCAACTCATAACAATGGTTCCAATGTGGAAACTGTTAAAGATATCACTTCTGTCTTTACATCTGGTAACGTTGTAGTGACTCAAGTCGTCTCACATTCCACATATTTTGCAAACAACAGCAGGTTAACTACTGATACTATTACTTACTTGACATTTGACGAAGTCGATGCCAACCCAGTATACCAAAACATGAGCTCCAGCACCCCTCCACCAGGATCTGTTTCAACCGAATCCGACTTCACGTCTCTGTTTACCTCAGATGGTAAAGTTATTGCTCAGATCGTCTCTCACTTTACATACACTGCTAGTGACGGTAATTTGACTACGGATGCCATTACTTACTTCACCCATGACGAAGTTGACTCCAACCCATTGTACCAGAACATGACCTTGAATATCAAAGGAACTCCATCACCCTCAATTTTAGTTACAGCCTCAAATTTTCAGCCAAGTATGTATACAGTTACAGTTACTGTAGATGGCAATCCAGTCACGAAGGTTATTACCTACTGTCCTGTTGTCGACTCAAATGGTGAGACACGCACGAGTACTAGTACATATATCATTGGACATAGTACTCCAACACCTACTCATATTGGTGATAATACAGGCAACGGATATAATTTTACTTCCAATGCCCATTCTGTTACTGCAAGTAAGGCCGGCTCCAATTCAAAGCCAGGAACTAAGTCAGGAGGCACTTCTTCTGGAACTGTATCTAGTCATGGTAGCAACTCATCGGGCTCTTCTAAAGTAGGGTCCTCTATCTCTAGTACCAATACCAGATCCCCTAGCTCCAACTCAGGTTTCCCAGGATCCGGTTCAAATCCTAAATCAGGTTCTAACTCAGGTCCTAACGCTGGCAACTCACAATCACCAAACGGCTCATCCAACTCTGGCAACCAACCTGTCCAACAAACAGTATCTAGGACGGTATCCCAGCCTGCAACACACCCAACAGTCAATACTATCCAGTACCGGGACCATGCTTCCAGTATCGTCAACAACGTATGGCTAGCACTAATACTACTAATCTTATTCTAGACTACCTTCCAATATATATATATATATATATTCTTAAATCAAACAATATAAAACTCCCCCTTTGCTTAATCCAACGATATATAAACTCCAACAACAGAATAATTCCAGATATAAACTAATATAAGATGTGATATATATGTATAGTATAATGTAATTAGGTACACCTATCATAAAGTGACCCGCAGTTTTAACAAGTTTTGTACAGTTACAATGGCAACTTGGCCGAGTGGTTAAGGCGAAAGATTAGAAATCTTTTGGGCTCTGCCCGCGCAGGTTCGAATCCTGCAGTTGTCGTTAATATTTTTTTTGTTTTTGTTATTCTCATCTGAACAAAGAGGTATTATCTGTTTTCTTTTTTTCATTCTGTTTCAGCGTTGACACAATATGTTAGTTTTCCATTAGTAGTTGTATCGCACCTCTATGTATATATATACCTTATTGTAAATGTTTTACCCAATTAGGAAATTCGTAATAACTCACTCATATTTCCTAATTAGGAATATTAATTGATGCCGTGTCAAGTGATCCATTTTCCAACTTTTTTTTTTTTTTTTTTCCAGGATTTTTTTGGCGATGAGGACCAAACACCTGAAATTTAGAACTCTATTTCAGATCTCAGTTATAGTTTACAGGTGCCAAGTCGGTCCTAGAAGGTAAAGAGAGAGGTAAATACAGACTGGTAATTGAGTAAACTGTTCTTTTAGATTCATACCTCGGTTGTTATTTTTTTTGTATCTCGAAGTATGGAGGATGACAACGTTTTTGCACCGGATGCGGTGTTTGGTGACAGAGTTAGACGGTTTCAGGAGTTTCTAGAGGTTTTTGAAGGGTACAAGGATATAGTTCGTTCTATCCTGGAGTATAACAGCGGTGTGTTGCAGGCAGATGACGACTTGCAGGATGACGTGGATTTGATGGAGGATATAGACGTTTCCAAGAAGGAGAAAGGTAACGGCGTCAATGAACTTGTGAAGCCGCACAGAGTCACGATATCTCTTGATGATCTGAGAGATTTTGATAGGAAGTTCTGGAGAGGTGTGCTGGTGGAGCCAGCGTACTATGTTCCACCCGCTGAGAAGGCGTTGAGTGAGATTGCCGCGGCGATGGATGACAGTGCCAGGAGTACAACGAGTATCACGGCGAAGAGGCCATGGAAGTTATCGTTTAAAGGTGCGTTTGGGTCTCACACGCTGTCGCCACGTACTCTGAACTCTAGGTTCTTGAATAAACTCGTGTCGATCGAGGGTATCGTTACCAGGACCTCGTTGGTGAGGCCCAAGTTGATTAGGTCCGTGCACTATGCCGAGAAGACCGGGAGGTTCCATTACAGAGACTACACAGATGCCACCACCACGCTTACTACAAGGGTGCCCACGCCGGCTATTTACCCGACAGAAGACACAGATGGTAACAAGTTGACCACAGAGTACGGGTTCAGTACGTACATTGACCACCAGCGTATCACAGTTCAGGAGATGCCAGAGATGGCACCTGCAGGTCAATTGCCAAGGTCTATTGATGTCATATTGGATGATGACCTAGTGGATAAGACTAAACCAGGTGACAGAGTTAACATCGTCGGTGTCTACAAGTCTCTCGGTGCTGGTGGGTTGAACCAAGGCGAATCCAATACCTTGAATGGGTTCAGGACCTTGATCCTAGGTAACAGTGTGTACCCACTGCATGCTAGGTCCACGGGTGTGTCTGCAAGAGAGCATTTGAACGATTTGGATATCAGAAACATCAACAAACTTGCCAAGAGATCGGACGTGTTTGAAATCTTGGCTCAGTCGTTGGCTCCCTCTATTTATGGTCACGAGAATATCAAGAGAGCCATCCTGCTGATGCTGTTTGGTGGTATTGAGAAGAACTTGGAAAATGGGTCGCATTTGAGAGGTGATATCAATATTTTAATGGTCGGTGACCCTTCTACAGCAAAGTCTCAAATGTTAAGGTTTGTGTTGAACACGGCGTCTTTGGCTATCGCCACCACTGGTAGAGGTTCGTCTGGTGTTGGTCTGACTGCCGCAGTTACAACAGATAGAGAAACTGGTGAGAGAAGGCTAGAAGCTGGTGCGATGGTCCTTGCGGACCGTGGTATTGTTTGTATCGATGAATTCGATAAGATGACTGACGTAGACAGAGTTGCCATTCACGAAGTCATGGAACAACAGACAGTTACCATTGCTAAAGCCGGTATACACACAACTTTGAATGCTCGTTGTAGTGTTATTGCTGCTGCAAACCCTGTCTTTGGACAATACGATGTTAACAGAGACCCACATCAGAATATCGCTTTGCCTGATTCATTGTTATCTCGTTTCGATTTATTGTTCGTTGTCACAGACGACATCAACGAGGCCAGAGATAGATCAATTAGTGAGCATGTGCTAAGAACCCACAGATATTTGCCTCCTGGTATGCTAGAAGGTGAACCTATAAGAGAAAGATTGAATCTTTCTTTGTCTGTTGGTGGTGACGAATTGGAAGACAGTCAAGAGGCTGATAACCAAGATGAGGAAGACCGTGTCTTTGAGAAGTTCAACCCATTGTTGCAAGCTGGTGCAATGCTTGCAAAGAACAGAGGTGACTACAACGGTACTGAGATTCCTAAGCTGGTTACCATCGCTTTCTTGAGAAAGTATGTTCAATACGCAAAGGAAAGAATCATTCCCCAATTGACCCAGGAGGCAATTGACGTTATTGTCAAAAACTATACTGATTTGAGAAATGATGAGAACACAAAGAAATCGCCAATTACAGCAAGAACTCTAGAAACCCTGATCAGATTGGCTACTGCGCATGCCAAGGTTAGATTATCTAGAACCGTTAATAAAGTAGATGCCACTATGGCTGCAAACTTGTTAAGATTCGCTCTTCTAGGTGAGGATGTCGGTGAGATCACAGATGCGGACTTGGAGATGGACCTCCAATATCCAACTTCGAACAGAAGCTCTCCAAAGAAGTCACCAAAGAAGAAACAGAGACTTGGCCCAAGAGGTTACGAGTCATCGCCTGCGAGGAGCACCAGAAGCACACCTAGAAGAAACCTGGAATTCGGTGCCAGTGAGGCTGACGCCCCATCATCATCGCAAACACCACACAACCTGGCTTCTGAGCTCGGTGATGCAGACCACGACATGGAAAGGTTAACGTTGAACGAAGATGAACAAGAGCTGCACAGAAGGTTGGAAACCGAGCTGAGACACACTCCAAGAAGAACCTCCCAGTCGCACATCCCACAAACAGGTCCACTCACAGAGGTCTCAACACCAAGGCTAGCCAATATCTCCTCCTCTGCTGGTCAGGAAGAAGAAGACGCCGGCCTACCGGGCACCGCCACCACCTTAGAGAGCATCTCCACGGCAAGACTCTCGCTGCTATCCAGCGAAATAGCAAAGCTAATGCAAACAGACCTGTTCGAAGAGGAGTGCTACCCAATCGACGACCTACTGAACCAGATCAACGACACCCTGGCTGAGGAAGAGAAGTTCTCAAAGACAGAATACCTCGCAGGTCTGAAGATCATGTCCCAAAAGAACAACCTGATGATCGCAGACGAAAAGGTCTGGAGAGTGTGATCCCGCAACTCGCTTGTGATCCCGCAAACCTATAAACTGTATAGACATGTATTATTAAAAGAAATTTAAAAACAACAACAACAACACACAAACTATCTGGAACTGTATTAGCGTATTGTGTCCCAGCATCACCATCATCATCTCAAAACTTTACCCGGATTGAAAAAATTTGTTTCCGTGGGCAGCAATGAACGGGCGAGTGAGCTCAGCAGCTTTGGGCTTCGATGATGTGTGGCGACGGTTCAACCCAACTTGATCAACTACTGGCAACTGCAAGACGTTTTATAAACGATTGTTGTTGTTACTGTTGTTAATCTCCCCTCTCTCTAAGAAGTACCGCGAGAAAGGAAAAACATACACACACACAATAACAATATATTGCACGATGGGTGATACCGTTATCAGTCCCATTGTGAAGGACTCGCAGCTGCTTGTGCCTAAGACGCTGTTGGCTAGGCCATATACGCTGCCATTTTTCCCATTGTATGCTACTTTTGCTCAGATTTACTATAACAACTACGACGAGTACATTAAGGGCCCGGAATGGACGTTTGTTTACCTTGGTACCATCGTTACTCTGAATATCCTGGTGCTTTTGATGCCTGAATGGAACGTGGATATTGCCGCTTGGTTTAACTACAGCACCGTGAAGGATTTGAACCAGGCCACACACCTTTTGATTCACACCAACCCAAACAACGGTTCTTCCGATATTGTCAAAATTGAACGTGTCAGTGAAAGTGGTGAACTGCAGACCTTCTTTCAATTCCAGAAGAAGAGGTTCCTATGGCATGATGAGGACCAGGCGTTCTCTTCTCCCAAGTTTGTTGTCGATGGTAACCCTAAGATTGGTGATTTCCAGAACTGTAAAGGTAATAACGGTGATTTGACCCATGCCAGAAGACTATACGGTGGTAACGAGTTTGACATCCCAATTCCAACGTTTTTGGAACTGTTTAAGGAACACGCCGTGGCTCCATTGTTTGTTTTCCAGGTTTTCTGTGTTGCTT
Organism: Nakaseomyces sp. UFMG-CM-Y6046; assembly: GCA_030571395.1. Classification (NCBI taxonomy): domain Eukaryota; kingdom Fungi; phylum Ascomycota; class Saccharomycetes; order Saccharomycetales; family Saccharomycetaceae; genus Nakaseomyces; species Nakaseomyces sp. UFMG-CM-Y6046. The sequence goes on along the minus strand of JAJLXT010000052.1, from coordinate 69,910 downwards.
TGTGGTTGCTTGATGAATACTGGTACTTGTCTCTCTTCAACTTGTTCATGATCTTGTCTATGGAGGCTGCCTCTGTTTTCCAGAGACTGACTGCTTTGAAGGAGTTCAGAACCATGGGTGTTAAACCATACGCTATCAACGTCTTGAGAGACGGTAAGTGGATTGAACTACAAACCAACGAGTTGTTGCCAATGGATGTCGTCTCTGTCACTAGAAGCTCCGAGGACAGTGCCCTGCCATGTGACTTGATCCTCGCCGATGGTAGTTGTATTGTCAACGAGGCTATGTTGTCTGGTGAATCTACTCCATTGTTGAAGGAATCCATCAAGTTGCGTCCAGCCCATGACGACTTGCAAATTGAAGGTACTGATAAACTTTCTGTCTTGCACGGTGGTACCAAGGTTCTACAAGTCACCGCTCCAGAAAAGTCTGACAAGTTCCCACCACCACCAGATGGAGGTGCCGTCGCCATTGTTACCAAGACCGGTTTCGAGACTTCTCAAGGTTCTTTGGTTCGTGTTATGATCTACTCTTCTGAACGTGTTGGTGTCGATAACAAGGAGGCCTTCTACTTCATCTTGTTCTTGCTGATCTTTGCCGTCTTTGCCTCGTGGTACGTTTGGGTTGAAGGTACCAAGATGGGTAGAATTCAATCTAAGTTGATTTTGGACTGTATCTTGATTATCACCTCTGTTGTGCCACCTGAGTTGCCAATGGAATTGACCATGGCCGTCAACAGCTCGCTTTCCGCTTTGAGTAAGTTCTATGTTTACTGTACTGAACCATTCAGAATTCCATTTGCTGGTAGAATTGATGTCTGTTGTTTCGATAAGACCGGTACCTTGACTGGTGAAGACTTGGTCTTCGAAGGTCTAGCTGGTCTGTCCTCTGATCCAAAGGAAATCCGTCACCTGTACACCGCTGAAGAATGTCCTTCCGAGACTTCTTTGGTTATTGGTGCTGCTCACGCTCTGGTTAAGTTGGATGACGGTGATGTCGTTGGTGACCCAATGGAAAAGGCTACTTTGAAGGCTTTGAAGTGGGCTGTTCAAAAGGGTGACAAGGTTCACAAGGGCAAAACCGGTGAAGTTGCTATCCTACGTCGTTTCCAATTCTCTTCTGCCTTGAAGAGATCCTCCTCTGTTGCATCTCATAACAAAGAACTGTACTCTGCTGTTAAGGGTGCCCCTGAAACTATTCGTGAAAGATTGGCCTCTATTCCTGCAAACTATGATGAAATTTACAAGTCCTTCACCCGTTCCGGTTCAAGAGTCCTTGCTTTGGCTTCTAAGAAACTTCAAAAGATGTCCCAAAAGCAAATTGAAGACGCTGATAGAGAATTGTTTGAAACTGATTTGGAATTCAAGGGTTTCTTGATTTTCCACTGTCCATTGAAGGAAGACGCTATTGAAACTATCCGCATGTTGAATGAATCTGCCCATCGTTGTGTTATGATTACTGGTGATAATCCTTTGACCGCTGTCCACGTTGCTAAGGAAGTTGGTATTGTTAATGCCGAAACTTTGATTGTTGATACTATAGATAAAGAAAACACCGAGGTTTTGACTTTCAGAAATGTTGAAGAAACTTTGTCTTTCGAATTCAACGTTAACTCTGACAAGTTTGACCACCGTGAAATCTTTGACAAATATGACCTTGCTGTTACCGGCCACGCATTGGAAGCTTTGAAGGGACACAGCCAATTGAGAGATTTGATTCGTAACGCTTGGATTTATGCCCGTGTTTCCCCTGCTCAAAAGGAGTTTATCTTGAATAACCTAAAGGATATGGGTTACCAAACCTTGATGTGTGGTGATGGTACTAATGATGTTGGTGCTTTGAAACAAGCTCATGTCGGTGTCGCTTTGCTAAATGGTACTGAAGAAGGTTTAAAGAAGGTTGCTGATCAACGTAGAATGGAAGGTATGCAGGATGTTTACAACAAACAGTGCGAATTCTTGGGTAGATGGAACAAACCACCTCCACCAGTTCCAGAAATGATTGCCCATTTGTACCCTCCAGGACCTAGCAACCCTCATTATTTGACTGCCATCGAAAAGCAAGGTACTATTATCACTCCAGAAATCAGAAAGAAGGTCACCGAAGCTAACAACAAGCCTGTTGAAATTGTCCGTTCTACTCAACCACCAAAGGCACCAGGTGCCAATGATTTGGCCAGTTTGATCTCCAGTGCTACTGAAGGTCAAGATGATGATACTCCAACCTTGAAACTTGGTGATGCGTCATGTGCTGCTCCTTTCACGTCTAAACTTGCTAACGTCTCCGCTGTTACTAACATTATTCGTCAAGGTCGTTGTGCTTTGGTTAATACCATTCAGATGTATAAGATTTTGGCGTTGAACTGTTTGATTAGTGCCTACTCTTTGTCCATTATCTACATGGCAGGTGTTAAGTTTGGTGACGGTCAAGCTACTGCTTCTGGTTTGTTGCTTTCTGTCTGTTTCCTAAGTATCTCTCGTGGTAAACCACTTCAAAAGTTGTCTAAGGCTAGACCTCAAGCCGGTATCTTCAACATTTATATCATGGGATCTATCTTGTCGCAATTTGCTGTTCATATTGTGACTCTGATTTACATTACTACTGAGATCTACAAGTTGGAGCCAAGAGAACCTCAAGTTGATTTGGAAAAGGAGTTTGCTCCATCTCTGTTAAACACTGGTATTTACATTATCCAACTAGTTCAACAAGTTTCTACTTTCGCAGTTAACTACCAAGGTGAACCATTCAGAGAGAACATTAGGAACAACAAGGGTATGTATTACGGTTTGCTAGGTGTTTCTGGTTTGGCTTTGGCAAGTGCCACCGAGTTCATTCCAGAATTGAACGAATCTATGAAATTTGTTCCAATGGATGATGAATTCAAGATGAAATTGACTGCCACACTTCTGGTGGACTTCTTCGGTTGTTGGGGAGCTGAGCACTTCTTCAAGTTTTTCTTTATGGATGACACTCCAGCTGACATCACAGAGGAAAAGATTAAGATTGTGAAACAATGAATGCAAACCGTATTATAAATGTTATCGAAGAGATGTATTCTTTACACATGGACATTTGATGACAATCTGTTCATTTATTTTTTTTTCCTGATAGATATTGTTGTTCCAGAGAAATTCTTAGGTGATGCATTGTGTGTGTATCGTTACATTTCTATTGGTATTATGTATGTAGATTATTATGTATTAAATTGAAAATTATTACTGTTTATAATAGATCATGATTAGTTTTTTTCTAAATAGAATTTATTTTGATAGGTACTCATCATTATAAAAATCTGTGTATTTGGGGGGTTGGTTGATCCTTTCCAGGTTTTTTAGTATCGGGAGTGCAGGTGCACTTTGACTGAACTCTTTCGAATTTACAGCAGTGATTTGGTTCTTCACTAGAGGTCTACTGGTTATAATACCTGGGTGTCCATTCTCTTTGTAAGATTTTCTTGATGTTAAGGGTATCTTCGCATCAATTTTTTTATAACTGTCGGTATGGCCTGAATTTATATCAAGTAGTGTCCTGAGCAGTGCGTCAGGTGATGTTGAGACGGTTTGGTGTTCATTATTATCACAATTCGTAAGGTAAAAATCTCTGTAATCATTAAGAATATCATTTTTTATGGTTGTTGGTAAGAAAATCTGAACTCCCAAGTTGTGGATAAAAGAATTCAATTTAACAAAATTCTTTGAACTTTTTTCAAACTCATAGTAAAGTATCCAGAATGGGGTCGATGCTTTCACCACAGGTAATTTACCGTACTGGATAAAGAGTTTTCTTGTTTTTATTTTATTTTTCAAGACAAGCCACGTCATTTTAATTAACTCAACCAGAATTATCGATATGTTGTTGTCGTTTAAAATCTTGGTTAAAGTCTCATTCTTTCTATAATTATTCTTTAAGTAAGCATTGATTTTAAGTTCCAAGTAGGAGGTGTACGCATTCTGTTGTTGTAAAATTTCCTTAGTATCATCGCCCCATTTATTTCCAAATTGATGTCTCTTGATTAATTTCAGTAATTTGGACATAAGAGTACTGTTTGAAGGCCACGTCTCTGCCAGGTTTTCGATGAATGAACAGTACTCTTCAAACATCTCCTCTGGGTTTGTTCTATAGTTTCTCTCTATATAACGAAGGAAATCAAATCTAATTTGTTTCAACGGTTTTGGAAGAACTTTATCTGCTCTCTTGTATGATTCCATTATTAGTGTACGGTTTTTCTGTGTAGTAAGTACCCATTGAATATATCTGTTCCACATCTGTTCATCCAGTGCATTGGGGATCAGACACCTTCCATACACACACTCAATTATCTCATCTTTGTTCTCTAGTGAAATAGAGTGCAAGTATTTTAAGTAAGCGTCCCAATTGAGCAATTCACTATTCGGTACTGCATCAAGTGTAAACGTGGACTTCTTGATCTTGGCCTCATATTGCCATATACTGTTTACCAATGTTTGGGTTTGCTTTAGTTGAGTCGATATTTGGTCCTTGGTTAACTTCTTGGTAGAGTGTTCGTTATTGAAGGTCATGAACGCCTTGAAATATTTGGCATACTGGTGCAACGGGAGCTTCAGCAAATGCCCGTATATATCAGTGACATTATCCCACTGTTCGTTATCCGTTTCAAATTTAATATATTTGTCCCAAAAGGGGTGTGACAAAAAATGGTATCCAACGTTCCCTCTGGCAACTTCGTATTTCGAGCGCATCTCTTCTACTGATCCAGCCTTGTTGGCCTCAAGAACATTTAGATAATCACACCACAGCTCGATAGAGTTTGGAAACTGCTCAACAGCCTCTTGCAACGTTGACACAGAAGCCTCTAAACCGTACAACTGGTATTGCACAGCAGTGAACTTCTTCCATATCGCCGACAAGTAAGGGTACCTGTCTAGAATCTCCTTGAAAACACCACAAATAGCGGACTTGATAGCATCATTGGGCTCCTTGTACTTCACCACTGTCCTTTCTAGCGATGCCACCAGTTTCAGTATGCTTTCCATGCTTTCCCAGTCCACATTACGGTAGTCATCGACCAATTGCTGGTTATCTCGCAGAAACGAGCCCTCCAATTTGAGAAGTTCAGACATGTTAATGCAAGAGTTAATGTGTTCTGAGGGTTTTAGAAAGGTATATCGTTTCATCCAGGTTTCAAGTATCGAAGATACTAGCAATCCAAGGGTGTTTCCTTAACAATAGCAATTTCATGAAAAATTTTTTGCGATGAGCTTCATTATAAAACACAGTTGACACAACACAACGTTACAACATGAGACAATGCCAGCCAATTCACCTTCTTGAACAGAAAGACAAACTTGGTATATATTCGTAGTTGCTACCAGGTGTAGCGTGGTGTGCAGGCAGATTGGTGCTCTGCATCCCTCGCTCCCGACTTCTGCAAATGGTTGACTTCGATTTCAGTGACTACGAGGACCTGGAGTTCGAAAACATCGACCTGGACCTGTTCGATCGGGGACGCTCGTGGGTTACCTTGAAGTACGTTGCTGTGGTGTGGCTGCTGACTGTTTTGAAGTTTGCTGTGCTGGTTTCTGACCTGTACACATGTTTCAAGCTGCTTGCGTTCAACAGCTGGTCCAACAACATTGTACAGCCGTGCATTCCTTTCAAAGTTACCAAATGGCTGTTCAGCACATGTATACTGTTTTCTTCCCTGTGGTGGAGCCTGGAGATTGTTCTGGGCATTCGGTTGCTGCGGAACCCGCGGTATAACAGGACCATCTCCAGGATGTACCTTAACAATTTCACGAGAACGTACTTGTCTCTGAGGAGCTACAGGAAGTACTGTCTGTTCAATTACATTGAGCCCACGGGACACTTTGAAAAGCTCAGTGTGTGGTCCTACTTTGAGATTAAGGGTGCGCCAAAGCTGCTGTTTGGCGACTCTCCCAGACAGTTAATCAACAGTATGACTCTGTGGTCGATCTTAGTCTCTAAGAGCGGTACGTTGCAAGGTGACTACATGAACCTCGGCGGGATTTTCCACAGGATCAGACTCATCGCGGTGCAGAACCACGAAGAGGCCGTAGTATTGTCGTTTATGCTCTTCTCCGTTGTAATTTGGAGTTTCTTCATTTGCAAATTCTGCTTTTTGATGGTAAGTGCCTGCTGGATCAGTTATAGACTTAAGAAAGAGCCCATATATGGTGCATATTACAATTTGAGGACGTTTGTGTATCTTGTCGTGATGCGAAACATCAATTACATGGTGATCCGTCGTCTTGAGAGCAATGTCAAGGATATAGAGTCTATTTGGAGTAGCTTTTCTCTAGATGACCGTCGTCAAACAATGATATCAACCATATACACGCCTGTTGAAGCACATACAAAGTGGTAAGTCAAAAAAGCTAGTAAATAATAATCATGATAATAGTTTTGTTTGTTTGTTTTTTTTAAATTATTATATATTTATAATTACATCTATCTAATGAGGTAAAAAGACATAGGAAAAATAGTATTTGGAAAATGTAGGGGGAAAAAAAAATAATAATAAAGAATTTATGGTCATTACAAGTACAATAAAGTTCGGGGAATGTTTTGTTGTTGTTGTTGTTTAATCTTCTAGTATAATTTGCTACTACTGTACAAGGAAGATGTTATTGGAATAAAAAAAGCATTTTGTTTTCGTTAAAAAGATTTTTTGTAAAGGATTGGCGTGTAACTGCTTATTTGGTCTTTTTACTTTCCTTATCCTTTTCAGCTTCTGCTTTTTCTTTGTCAGCTCTAGCTCTTCTGACGCTGAACATCTGGGTTAGCTTCTCGTTTGGTTCGTAGATACCGAATCTTCTGAATCTTCTGATTTCCATGTTCATCTTACCGATGTCGCCGTTACACTTGTCCAAGTTTTCCTTTAGGTTGTTTTCCAATTCGACGAAGTACTCTTCACTCAAGACAAATCTCTCGTTCTCTTCCATCTCCTTGAAGGTGGAACCGGTGAATCTCTCCTTCAATGGAGTTTGGAAACCCTCGCCACTTTGCAACTTGACACCTGGACTAGCGACTTGCTTGATGATACCAGCTCTGTAAGCCTTGACTTGGCCACCGTACTTGTCGATCATGTAGTTAAAGTAGTTAGTTTGGAAAGCGTCATAGGTGGCTCTTCTAGCACCGATCCAGCCAATGGACTTCAACATGTTCTTGAATTTTGGGTTATGGACATCCAATTCGTTTCTCAAGTTCCAGATTCTGTATGGGTTGAAGGTGATTGGGTTAGCGATACCCAAGTAGAAGAAAGTGACAATCAATAGGACCTTGAAGATGTGGAAGGTGAAGAAAACCCATTGGGCCTCGACACTGGAGAAGTTTGGTTGGATTTCAGCCTCCAACTTGGCAGCCAACTCGTGCATTTCGAATTGTCTGACCAAGGGCAAGATGACACGCGACAGTTGGTTAGTTAGACAGATACCTGGGGTTGGAGAGATAGAGTCTGGCAAGTCGGTGTACAACCAGCCCAACATCAATGCAGCGAAGATAAACACAGACTTCTTAGAGTAGTTCCATTGTGGGATAATCAACTGACCTGGCCACAATTGTTCAAACAAAGGCTTGTCAGAGTCCAAGTCCTTCACGTACTCCTTGTCATTGGCATCATAGTCAAAGATCAAACAACCACCATTAGTCAAAAACCCAGGGTGGTCACTCTTCTTGAAACCAGATGGCTTGTTTTCATGGAAGATAGTAGGTCTCAAAATCATAATCTCACTCAAATTAGACTCAAAGATCTTCTTGATCTTGGAATTTATGGTATCCTCCTTGTCGACTTGGAAAGCATAGTCATGCTCAATATCATCATTCAATCTCACGTAGATTTCCATTATTGAAGAAAAAAATATATATTATTGTATTGTGTTTTGTGTTTTTATGGTAGTGTTTTTGTAGGTAGTATTATTCAATTGCCCATAAAAAAAACAATACTAAAAAACAATACTTCCTTTATATCTTTAATATTTTCCTTTCTATAAGTCTTAAATTAGAAAGAACAAAGCAAACATTAATTATGGTGGGGGGCAAAGGGGAAGAAATTTTTCCAAGACCCTCTTTTCTCTTCTTCTTCTTCCCTCTCTCTCTCACTTCAAACCTTGAACAGAAAACATTATAAATCATCCGAGAGTAGCAATTATTAACCACTGTTTTTCCGTGGAACAAGTAAAAAAAAAAGCAATTTCTTACTCTCCCCCTCCTCCCTTTGAGAGAAGATAAAAATTTTTTTTTGTTTTGAGAAACAGAGAGACAACTACGACGGTTTCTTTTTAAAAAGGTGGGGCAAAGACAAAGAAGAAATTTTTAAAAGCAGACCTCCTCTTCTTGTTGTCTCCCCTCTGTCACTTTCTTTCTTTTCCATTGTCTCTCTCTCTCTCTCTCTCTCATTGTAGTATTGCCTTCATTACAAATTTAAACACAAGGAGACAAACCAGCAAATTCAATATTACGTTATTACGTTATTACGTTATTTTGTTTCTCTTTGCCACCCATTAAAGAGAAAACATTTGTAATTTGATTGTGGGGGAAACCTATCTCTTTCAATTCCCTTCTTGGAAAACAGAACTTGGGAAACTAGAAAAGATTTTCGTCTTAGCCGCTCTTTAAATAGAAAAAAAAAAAAAGAAATATTTTTTTTCTTCTCGTTGCCGCCATTGAAAACAAAAAAAAAAATCTGAAAGTCTAGCGCCGCCATCGTTTGGAGTTCAGGGTAACTTTGACGTGTTCTGTGATACAATACAATACAATAATACAATATAATGGAGCTTTACCATCTGACGTTGAAGCGTCAGGGGAACTATCTGTGGTCTTTGAAGGGGTCGTTCCTGCACGGTGAAGATGAGCTGTGTCTTGTGACGCAGAGTCACGTCGAGTTGTACTCTTTCCACGAGAAACGCAGGCAACGGCTGGGCAATGATATACCCGTGTTCACTTCTATCCTGGCTGCAGAGGTCTTGAAGAACAAGGCTTCGGGTCTTGATTTCCTCGTTTTACTCGGAGATAATGGTAACTTGGTGGTGTGTAGGTTCATATCAGTTCCTACGAACAACGTATACTTGGAGCCCGTGTTCATTCATAAGCTGGATGTTGGGCTAGTGCGGGCCATAAGGCCTCAGCTAGCGTGTTCTGGTGACTCTATGCTTGTTGTCGCGAGTCAAAGTCAGCGTGTTGTGGTTCCTATCGACTGGGATGCTCGCGATTCTTCCCGTTTCATGTCGCCGTGGACATTCCCTCTGCCTGATGTCGGGACCGCGGTGGTGGATGTCGTGGCGATGCGTCAGTTTCCTGGTAGATATGTGTCCTTGGAGCTTAGCTCCTCTAAGCTGTTCACCTTGCATTTCTGGCAGTTCGACAGGAACCTGATGAGTCTGATACGTTCGAACAGTTATAACTTGCGCTCAAATGATCCTCGTGATGCCCCGAGTTTCCTTGTTGACCTTCCCGATTTGAAATCGACAGTGGCTACCACGCTCGAGAAGAGCTCCACGCAACCTAACCCCTTCGTGGTGATAGGTTTCAACACACATCTGTTGGTGAAGGATATGTTGGGGCTTTATAGCTTGAAATGCGAGTACCCACGGGAGATTCTGGAAGCCCAGGATCGTGTCATGATTGTGGCGTCAGATATACAGATTATGAAAAATAACACGTTCCTGTTGTTGCTGCAGATGAATACGGGCCACTTGTTCAAAGTTTGTGTGGAACCAAACAGCGCTGATAGGAACAGACCTGTCGCAAAACTTTGCTACTTCGATAAAATACCGAATATCTCAAACAGTCCTCGTTTGAATATCTTTGGTAACGGGTCTATGTACATCAATTCACAGTTTCTGTACGACCATCTATACTTGAACTTCGAGGGGCTTGGTGACAACGATGAAAATTACGATAAGATCGATAATGAAAACGAAAACTTGTCAGTTATCTCTAAACACAAAAATATAAACCCCTTGGTGAACAATATCAAAGTGACTGAGACAACACCACTGACACTGCTGCATTGTCAAGGAAGTAGTGCTGAATCCGGGAAGCACAATGTAAACATACTACGAAATGCAGTACCTTTAAAGGAATTCATATCATCACCGTTACCTGGAGGTGTTTCAAATTTATTCACATTGAAACTGGAACATAAACTTTATCACTCTTATATTGTCTTGTCTATGGTAAATTTCACTACGGTCCTTTTGAAGATCGAAAATGATTCTATAGAGCAATTTACACCAAGTGAGGACAGCTTTAAATTACAAGATGATATGACATTACATGTGGGCACTATGGCGCATAATACTATTGTTCAAGTCTGTAAGAATGAGATGAGGCATATTATTGTTGATGATAAGACAGATGACTTTTCTTTTAATTTCAATTGGTTACCACCAGCCGGTGTATCAATTGTTTGTGCGTCTTCAAACTCGACACAGGTAGTGTTGGCTCTATCAAATAATGAAATAGTCTATTTCCAACTTAAGGGAACTGCGTTAGCTGAATATCAACGAAGGACTGAACTTGAAAACATCATAACATGTATTTCACTTGTTGATAACTCTAATCAACCTAGTCCAATACTTGTAGCTGGTACTAAAGATAGTATTATAAATGTGTTATCCTTAGAAATGAATGATAAGAATAAAGCATTACAAGTTATTTCCTTTCAGAGTTTGGATGCAATCCCTTCATCGCTTTTACTTATAGAGAAAAGTAAACAGTACATGGATTTGCATATTGGTCTAGATGATGGTACTTATCTGATTAATAATATCAATTTACGATCCATGGATATAAATAATGAACAGCAGAGAAATTTAGGTTCTAGAGCCATAAAAAATTTGAATTATGTTATGATTGATCAAGAATATGAAAAACTTGATGATAGTGATGAAGAAAGTGATGAGGAAAGTGATGAAGAAAGTGATCAGGGAAAAAGTAGTAAGAAATCTGAACAAGAAGTTCGTAAGCCTAACAAAATACTAAAACCATTAATATTAATACATGGGAATAAATCCTGGGCAAGTTATCCATCTAATAATACACATTTGATTCGACCTTTGTCGTTAAATTCAGAAAAACGATTAGTTACAACACGATCATTAACATCTGAAAATATAGAAACAAATGGGTGTTCATGTTCACTAGGATCTAAAGGTAACCTTATTATAGGTGGCTTTGAGTTTTTACCTAGTATCAAAGATTGGTTTAACTTTGAATCGATCTCTTATAAGACAGAAAGCAAAGTACAAAATAAGGCGAGAAATGATGATAGTGAAGATGATGAAGAAGATGGTGAGGATGAGGATGAGGTGGTTGAGGAAGTTGGGTTCCGTTGTGTTGATATTTTATCTCTGAATGATCAAGGAAAAACAATTAAATTAATTGTAGAGAATGGGGTTTCGAAATCCAGTTTGACAAAACTCTTTGCAATAGATAGTAAGAGTAATCATAAAATTCCATTTTCCACTGCAGACAGCTCGGGAGATATAGTTAGCCTTGAAAATGTCAGTACGCGTTCAGCTTCCATAACTAAATTTTCTACCAAAAAATGGCATTTAGTTCTCTTAGCTACTGATAATACCTTACACACTTTTGAGTTGATATTTTCGAACTCAAAGGTCACCGAGTTAACGCTCAGAAAGCTTCATGAAACAGCACTTGAAGCACAAACATATACCATGAGTGTGTTTAGAAATTACCTCCTGGTTCCTCTGAAGAATAAATTAATCTTTATGGATTTAGGTCAAAAAAAACTTTTAGTTAATTATGTTGGACCACCTATTGATTTCGTAAGCACGATAGTTAAATTAAGTGTTTGGAAAGATGAACGTATTGCAGTCGGTGATGCAAAGAACTCTATAACTTTACTACAATTTAATGATTCCAAGAAAGTTATTGAAGTGTTAGCAAATGACATTGTACCCCGTGATGTTACTGCTCTGCAGTTTTTAGATCGATCTACCGTTATTGGTGGAGACAAATTCAGCAATATTTGGACTCTGAGATTATCCTCGAAAAATGAAAAGATGCTGCAAACTTGCGATTATAATCTGGAGGAACTTCAAAAGCATCTAGTAAAGGAAAATGGTCCATTGAGATCAAAGGCTCCAAATATTCTGGATTGTCCATTCAAATTGGATATGATTACAAATATTTTTGTGAATGATATTCCCACGCAATTCATAGTTGAGGAATCTCTTCAGATGACTAGTAGACCAGTTATTCTGTATTTCGGTGTTCAAGGAACAGTCGGCGCATTGGTACCCTTACTAATCAAGTCAGAGGTTACAAAGCTGAAGAAAATTGAAAAGATGCTAAGGGACACTGACGAATTATGGTTCCTGAAAGAAGAAGGGTTATTGGAGAAAGTTGGTGGTGAATTTGAAAAGCAAGATGATGAAGAACAAGAGGGTGAAACTTCTAATATGATTGATTTTGATGTTTCGACATCAGGGAAAGAACATAATAAGATTGTTGAAGGTAAAGGAACAATTCTGGAATGTGATCATACAAAATACAGAGGGTATTACTCACCAGTTAAGTCCGTTATTGATGGTGATCTCTGTGAAGTTTTCGGTTTGTTGCCAGAGGATGTCAGAGAGTTCACTTGTAAACAACGTTTCGGAACAACTGACACAAATGAGATCATTGCTCATCTATGCCAATTAAGAACCAGCTTTATGTAGTTAAAAAGCTTCTTATATTCTTTTTTTTTTCGTAATGGGAATATATCATTATCATCTTAAATCTCGTAACTACATAAAAATATTTACAAGGACACCCCTCCTCTAAAATTATTTTCTAGTATAACACCATCATTGAGTTCTTTTACTAGTGGAAGAATGTTTTGAGGAGTAACTTTACCAAACCAGAGGGAATCCATATGCTGTTTGTTTTGTGATGTTGTATGTGGTCGGTAGAATATCACATTACCAGCATATTTGTGACCTCCGATGTGAGAAATGATAGCCACATTCATTTCTTCATTTGAATGTTGAAGTTTTTCAACTAACTCTGGGGCTATTAAACCACACCTTTCATCTCTCTTGCGGTGGCCACATACTAACGCCCACTTCTTATTTTCCAGAGCTAATGTCTCTATGTTATTTATTCCGTTGACATTAGACGGTTCTTGAACTTCAGCATTGACAATATCTTGAGCCTTCCCTGTCAGATAATCATTAAAGGATAGACGTGGAACTGTTTTGACCTCACCTGCGTTGATATACTGATTGAAATGAGCAACATTGTTCTCTCTCACCCTATATAACTTCATATCAGGAACCACAATAAAATCATAAACCCCTGGCATTGGAATAGGTAGTCTCTCCTTCGACGCCACTACAGATATGGCATTGAATAGAATACCAGGACCGAAGTCAAGATTCGGTATTATATCATAAGGAAACGTCTTGTTATGCTCTATCCGTGACTCCCACGTATCCCTCCACACCTTCTGATTTCGACAGCCCAAATCTATATCAGAAACCAAGAGAACATGCTTGTGATAGTCCGGCACTGCTTTTACAATCTCAATCTTTGAATCAAGTGGCTCGGAATCAGTAGGCAGTCTCTTATTCACCCCTTCACAATAGCATTTGTAAACATTTGATTCTTCAAGAGTTAGGGAAACCAATTTCTTCTTATAATTAGCATGGAAATGCCTAACAACTCCTAGTCTCAACCTCTGCACCCGCATACTCGTCACAATCATGGAGGAGGTACCATGATACTAAAAATTCAAACCAAATATTGTTATGGTATATAGTTAATATAATTTTTTAACCAAAGTCTAGTTTAATCATCGTTGCCAGGTGACAGAAATTGTGACCAGCGTTCGTTCATAAATCAAACTGGTAAAAGATAATAGATATTTAACTAAATGTGTTTAAAGTAGCTGTATAAAATTAATATATGATTTTTTGGGTGGTATTAATACGAATTAATTGTGGTAGAGTGGGTATCAATAATAAGAATTAAAAGATTGTTCTTGCTTGATGACAGCATGAAATTATATTCGAATATGAATCGAGGGACGGAATTAGGAAAACGTTATAATTACGATATAGGCTGATTAACATTATATCAACTCATTTGATTATTGTATTCTTTCTTTTGAATAAAAAAAAAGGGTATTTCAATGGGGGGTTTTAGTTTTGAATTAATTATTAAATGAATATAAGAGAGAGAAAGATGAGAAAGATGTTCTTTTTGTTTAAATTTTAAACAGATTCCTCATCTCCACTTGATATCTTCTCTGTTCTTTTGATCTTGAAGAAGTTAATTCCACGGTGGTTGGTTTCTGGTTGTGGTTGCATGGCTGGTGCCACTGGTGCTGCAGTCATTGGAGGTTGTACCTGTTCGGTGGTGTACACCTCTGTACCGTCGATCTTGGATCCCTTCTCCTGTCTGTTCTTGTAGGAGAAGAAGTCTGGGGTTCTCTGCTTGAAGGCCATGTCTGACTCCTTGAATATACTCTTACCTTCCCTTCTCGATTTGAGGAACCAGTAGAACACGGTGATGAGCTCGCACAGCACCACGAATACACTAGCCCAGGCGATACCAAACAGACTTGGGCCGATCTTGGCGTGTCTGTCACCGTCATTCAGGGCTCTCTTGGCCATCGCGGCGGCAGCCTGGATCAGCACCACGGCGGTGACGTTGAAGGTACACCCGAAACACAGCAGGATGAAGACCACTTGTGTAATGGTCTTGGAACACCACGTCAAGATGAAAAGGATGAAGGACACACCAATGAACGCAAGTGCGATCCAGAAGAAACAGAAGGCGAACCTGGACAAGTAGTAGAATGCGTCTCTCTTCGAGATGAAAGCGTGAGGCACGTTTACCCTTGTATGGAAGTTGTCAACGGGGGAAATGGGTGCTGCTGGCTTCAAATACTCGCCACACTTCAACTTATGGTCATCGTAAGAACATGCACCCCAGAAGGTCCATCTTGTCACATCTGGAGCGTTTGGAATACCTGTGGTGTTACCTTCCACCCAGTAGAACCTGTCGATAGGGTAGTTCTCGATACTCCCCGATAGGATGATGAAGATCAGCAGTAGTACATTACCTGCTAGAAACAAAAGGATCAAAAGTCTCAACGACACTCCAAAAACACTAGGAGCCTTGAGTTTCATTATTAATTTGTTATTATATTTGGTATTGATATGATGTATTGATAAGAATCAAAAAAAATTAAAACAATGTGCAGTGGAATATTTTTAATAATAAAATTTTAACAAGAATGAAATTGAAATGATATTACTGAGATAAAAAAAATTTTTTCTTCTTCTTCAATTACATTATCAAAAGTTTGCAACAAGATAAATATTGATATCAATATAGCATCGATAAAAAAAAAAAGAAAGAAAGAAAGAAAAGAGCTATTATGTGTAAACAAACCCATCACCTTATGATCTGTACGCAGTATTCACTCTTTCGTCCCCACAAACTGTTTACAAAATCACCGAATCAGGTAATACATAAATATAGGAAATGAAAAAAAAAAATAAAAAAAGAGAATAAGTATAGAACATTTTCCTAATTTGGCAGGGTAATATAACAAAACAAAAAACCTTATTTCCGAAAAGGGGAAGACCATAAATTTTACCCAGACACACAATTTTTACCCAGACATATAATTTTACCCAGACATACATGTGAAGAGATGGAAAAATATCCAAATTTACAAATTTACCCAGCTTTGTACGGGTTGATGCACGTAACAATGCAGAGGTAACGTGATGGTGAGTGGTAGATGTAGTAGTATGTATGTATGTATGTTGTAGTAGTATTAGTACAAGAAGATGTAGTGTTAAAAGATCGAAGAGACCCCCGAACTGTAAGAAACAAAGGGGGTATCCCACCCTTGTTCTCTCGAGAGCGTTATTTTTTTTTTTCAGTTTTTATTTTTTTTTTTTCGCTGTAGCATCTAGTTGTACCATGGGAACAAAGTTTAAAGTGAAAAAAAAATTTAGAGTGAAGAAGTAAATAAAAATATTCTCGAATAATTTTCCTCGAGCTGTATTGTATTTTATTTTGATTGATTGATTGATTGATTGATTTGATTTGATTTGATTTGAATATTGATACTGGATTATTCGAATATTGAAAGGATACAATGTTTGCGCAATCGCCGGTGGTTACTAATACAGATATGAGAGTGATGATGCTCTTGCAGCAAGAACAGGCGAAGATGCAAAGAAGGAGAGCTAAACGTATACATGAGTTCTCGGATGACACAGAATGTAAGAAATTGAAGTTAAGTTATAACACTACAACAAGTACAAGTACAAATACAAATACAAATGCGAACGATGTGGAGCTTCGACAGACATATAATAATGAAAGTGATTCGGAACCTTATGCCGAGGTGGAAGACTATATGGTGAAAGGTTATTGTTTGGATCAGGTGACAACACAATGTACTTCTGAATCGATGGATATCGATTGAAGATCATAATACAAAAAAAAAAAAGATGCGAATTCAAATTTTTTTTATAATGAGGAATGATAATTTAATACAAAATAATTATAGTTGTTGTTTTTTGTTGCATTTTGCTTATAAAGGGAATAATAATTATACAAAATGGAGGGAAATTATACCAAATGAAGGGGAAATATATATAATGAGATAAAAAAAATATTTGTTAATTTTAAAAAATAAAATAGAATAAAAATGGCTATTGCGAATTTCAAGGGGAGGAAGTATTTTTCCTTGATGCTGAAAATTATTATATATGATAAAAATGTTATGAAAAGCATCCTTCAAGTTTAAACATGTTAACTTCCCTTTTACTCGGTGCTACTTGAATGTGTGTTTAAGGGATGACAATTTTTTTTTAACATTGATTTCACTGTTATGTCACAAGAGGTGTTACAAAGCTTGTTTAGAATAATAAGATGAAGATCGATTCACATCATTGACATCGGGAATTCGGAGTTTTGGAGGGACATCGGAGTAATGTTTTTGCGATTTGATGTAGATTATATGGAATGTAGTACTTACTCATACAATTGCTAGAAGAACATACTCCGTTATCATATAAAGTTATATAAAAATTTTTCAGATATTTATTAATGTTATAATGCTCAATTTTATTTTATTTTTTCTGGATCTTTTGAAATACTAAAAGATATACGCTGTGCATAAATCACTTTTTGAAAGTATGCAGTTTTTTGTTAATATTCCTGGTACTCGATACTTTTTTTACAGCTTCAACTATTGTTTTTATACAATCTTATACAAGCACACAATAGAGCAGTTAAAAGAGATCACAACACCTTTTCATCATTGATAAAAACCTCAATTTACACAATGATTGGAATAACTCACGCTATGGTTGAGGTAACACTAATTAAGGAACTGCATTTGTCGATACCCGAGCCCTTATTCCGTTATGCCAATAAGCTAGTGTAGAACTGACATACAAGAAGAAAGCTGTCCAAATCTAAACAGCTGTCATAGAACGAAGTGATAAGTAACTCCTGTAAACTCTGTAGAGTCTCATCTTGCTTAAATTGACCATTCCTAGATTGAGGAAATTAAGAGTATTATTTCCATGTATCAGATGGTCGCTGAACGATGGTGGTGTTAGGATTAACTGTTGACGGACTCAAGAAATTACTAAGGCTGGTCATCCAGTCACAATCCTAGCATAATCGCAGGTGAAGAATTGGCCAAAAAAAAAAAAAAGAAGAAGAGGATTCAATATATGCTTGGTTAAGCAAAAATTTAGAAAATTAAAAAAGAAAGTCTCCCGGGGGCGATTCGAACGCCCGATATCAAGATTACTTAGTGGTTAAACATTACAGTCTTGCGCCTTAAACCAACTTGGCCACCGAGAGATATTAAACTTGTTGAATTTTGCTGAACATCTGCTCTCTTTATTAGAACCTTTGATGGTAAAAATATTCAAACTATACAAAAAGATTAGTGGCAACTATTAGTTGTTTTGAACTAGACTCTCTAATATATGAAAATACAATGAGACTTTACGACTATACTTTGTTGAGACTCTTTTTTATCATATTTTTTACTTATTGAATGTTCAAGATGGGATATCAATTACCCATTTTTGTCTAAATACTCATCGTGATTATGTTTACACACTTGTTTAACTAGAGAGGGAGTGAATTCCAACTATTTATTTGGTTTTACAATTTACCTTTACAACTCTTATCCATATATAAATGACTATTATCCATATATCATTGACTATTATCATTGAGAAGCTGCTTTGGAGGGTGATTCAACTTCTCGTAATGGATAACTGGAAAAAATAACCAGTTCCCTATGGCCTCCAAACCGATTGCACATTAACAAATAACTCTAAAATTATCATTTTTATTGATAGTCGCTTCAGTATTCAACAGAGAGCGAAGAGCTTCAGTATTTGAAATGAGCTGGTGCATCTTAGTTTCCTCGTTTTTTAGATATTGGTACAGCACAGCTCTGGATAGAACATATTGGAGGCCAGCTCTGGGCAGTTACTCAAGTCGTCACTACGATTTGGTTGTCCACTTAAGTAGCATCCTGTAAATCCTTGAGATATCAACCAACTTCTGAATTTCTTCAATGCTCTCAATGTAATTTTGGAATTCGGAATCCTCAAGAGTGATCAACTCCTCGTTGTATCTGAATTTGATTTGTTCAAGCATCTCTTTATGATCTCTTAAAATATCAGCTCTTAGGTATCCTATTACCTCGTGTAAGCATTCTTCATGGTATTTTAGAATATCGTAGTTTTCCATCGTTATCATCTGGGTTTCTTTTAGTCTCTGTTTCAGAGCACTATTTTGCTTTGTCAGCACATCCTCAATGTCATCTGACTGGTGTACATCATTGAAAATATCCGGTTGATGTTTACGATGCCCCTTCAGAAATATCTCAAACGAATTCAAACATCCTTTATAGTCTTCCTTCTGTGTTAGCGTATTTTCACAATTGACTTTAACAGACAATCGATCCACATTCTCTAGTATCTTATTCTTCTCAACTTGATTCTGTTTCATTTGTAACATGAGCTTATCCATCAACTCATATAAGTAAGTGAGGTTCTCGGACTGAGGGGTCATGTAAAGTTGCTGCTGCTGTGATGGTTGGCCTTCCATGATTACTCTTCTTCTTCTCTCTACAGTTCCTCTATTAACTTTTTGAATTTGTATCAAGTAGTTCGGACCTTATAAAACCTGCTAATTCACTATTATATAGTCCTCTATCCCCTTTGTAGTCACTTTGTTTTCAATGTTGTTTCCTGTTTTCATTATCTTTCACATTTGACTTAGTCCCAAATCATAAAAACAAAGAAAATAAGTAAAAAGTTACAAAAATCTTAAAACGTTAAATTTTTATTTACAAAAATTATTTATTTGAATTAACTTGACATATACGTATCGTTGAGTTTTATATCGCTATTCAGTCATTGCGAATTACTTTGATTGCTGCATCGTCAATGCGCTTCTCTTTGATGTTGCGGGCGTTCAAAAGGTCGTTTGCTTGAAACTTTGCGATACCTTGTTCTAAGTTATCAACTAAGCCAGACTTGAGATGTCTTTCAGCAACTCTTTGTTGAATTTTCTCCTCATCAATATCAATCCTGTACATTACTATGGCGTCCGTCTTTTGAACAACGTCATGGATTTTAGCCCAATTTTCTTCATTATGTAGCAGATATAGACCCTCCATTATAACGACTCGGGTTTGATAGCCAATTTTATATTGGTTTGGTGTAGGATCTTTCAGACTATGATCAAATCCTGGTACCTTAATAGTTGGTACGGCTGTGCTGAAAGTGGAGGACAATATATCCAAATAATTTCCTGTACTATCCCTAACATTGGGCTTTACATTACATGTATCAACTATTAGTTTACAAAGTTGTAGGAAATTATTACTATCAAATGTTGGTGGAGATCCCCTTCTTTTATGTGCCATCTTAGGGTCAACATAGTTGTCTAATCCAGTTCTTGAAATATGGAAACCGTCCATTGGTAGAATTTCGGCAATATCAATCGATTTATCAGATTCAGGGGTGCTCTTCGATACGTTTATTGCATTTGATAAACCTCCACGGCCAATCACAGTGTAACTTCCATCATTCTCCTTGTATTTTACAGGCTTATATTCACAGTCTTCGACATTTTCAATTATCAGTTTGCCAGGGTTCCTACACATTTGATCATAATCATCCTTCGAGATATCTTGAATTGAGTTCAGCATTCCAGAGAGATCCGATTCAGTCACTTGACAACTATTGAGTTCTTTACCAGCAGATTTGCAGTACTGTGAATAGTACTCATTCAAAGAATCTCTTAAGTTCTCAGCAACTGTTGACTTTCCAGAACCTGGAGGCCCAACAAGGACTACCAATGTCCTATAATTTTCCTTCACATGCCTCTTCACTGTATCAAGTACATCATCCCTCAATTGAGTAATGTTAACCATGGCTATGTTTGTCTTATTTTCAAACTCTACAGTGTTTATAGATCTTTCGGTCTAGT
Organism: Nakaseomyces sp. UFMG-CM-Y6046; assembly: GCA_030571395.1. Taxonomy (NCBI): domain Eukaryota; kingdom Fungi; phylum Ascomycota; class Saccharomycetes; order Saccharomycetales; family Saccharomycetaceae; genus Nakaseomyces; species Nakaseomyces sp. UFMG-CM-Y6046. Next base: position 49,405 of record JAJLXT010000052.1, on the reverse strand, counting down.
ATGAGTTTAACTATTTGTTTAATCACAAATCTAATTCCTTTTTTCAATTTTCTTTTTTTTCCAAAATAAGGGTTTCCACAATTATCAACTGTTTGTTGATTCTCAAACACTTGTTAATGTTGGATAGTAATTACCTTGCAATACTATCTAAACCCTGAAGTCTTATACAATCATACATAACCCTGCATCTCACATCCTTATAGCGCTCAATTCTACTAAACAATGGTAAAAAATCGGCTGTTGATAGACAAATCGGGAGAACCATTCCATTGACCTTTTTTAAATGAATTTTTTTGACAAAAGACCCATTAGCCTGTGTATCCTTGACTTTGAATTCTGTATCATGGTTCAATGTGAACTTATAATTCATTAAAAGATAACCCGATTACAAATTTGCAACTTCTCAAAGACTAAAGAACATTATTTAGGAATTACTAATGCCAAGATATATTATCCCTCTGGTCTTTATATGCTACCCATAATAAAATAAGTATATATGTGATTTGTAATTCTCTGTTTGTTGGATATGTAACAGATTCTCAGAATTGGATAACGATGAATAAATTATGAATTGAAACGTAGTCGTAGTAAGGACCCAGTGCATCTTGCTGTTGTTATACATGTAAGTTATACGTTGAGTAGAACTTTATATTAACATTTATCATATTTAAATACCTAATGTAATACAACATAATCTAGAAACAAATCATATAAGAGTAGTCACATGATTAAATTTAGAAACAATAAATAATGTTTAAATATATTATAAGAAATAATTACCATAAGTATATTACTTAAAATATAACCAGGGTATGAATTCCGAAATACATTTACAATGTTGTAGAAACATGTTTTTCCATTATTGTTAAAAATTGCATAAACCCGAAGAGTTTTGAAAAAGTAAAAATTTGCAAAACTAAAATTTGCGATGAGCATCGTTAGAAAAGAAATATAAGTGCTTTGTTAATATAAAGTTTCTTATGTGATGGACTTCAAATATAAGGTGGAACAGAGCAGATAATTGAAAATGGTAGTAAAGAAGTCTGGTTCTAAGAAGCAGTCAGTTAGAAGAGAGGTTACTCCCGAAGTTTTCCAGGATAATGAGGCTAGAAACCAACTGGCTCATGTACCTCACATGACTGAAAAGTCTGCCCAAAGGAAAGCTAGTAAGTTGCAAGTCAAGAAGGATAATGAAAGGGCAAGGCTTTATGGTAAGAAAAAGAAGGCTGCCAATTACCTTGAGAAAGATCTTGATATTCCTACATTAAACAAAGCTATCAATCCTGGTGTTAAGATAAAAAGAGGTAAGAAGGGTAAAAAGTTCATTGACGATCACGATAACTTGACGATGCTTCGTTTGATCAAGACTATTGGTGACAAATATGATGATATTACTGAAAGTAAGTTGGAAAAGGATAGAAGACTTGAGGAAATCAGAGAACTGAAGAGACAAGAGATCGAAAGAAAGGAAGCTGAGAAGTTGAATAAGCTTGAGGAAAAGAAGGGTGAGATCAGGAAAAAGTCTTCTGTTGCCAGATCACTACGTAGAAAGAATAAGAGGGACCAAGAGAAAGAAGCACTACAGGTCGCTGATGAACCAGCGAAGAAGAAGAAGAAGAAGTCGGTTTCTTTTGCCTGAAGTCGCAGTTCAAGTTCTGTTTATTGCATACACATTAAAAAAAAAAAAGCTTTGTACATTAATTTGTTTACCAAATAACACCCAATAATACTGAAGGAATAGGAAATGTCATTCGTATTCTTCTTAAAGAATCATATTTTGCCGGTGTTGTTACTCTCATTCTACTCTTATCTTTGAAGAAACTTAGTTTACTGTTCGAATAGTAATAATAGCATATATATATAATTTTTGTAGAACCTTTATACTAATTGTACATTATAATATCAAATGGTACTTACATGTATTAGTTATTATTAGCATACTCCCAACACCGTTAATGGGTACAAATTGGACTGAGTTCATCTCGGGATCACAAATTGGAAAAAAAAACTAAAAAAATTAAAAATAAAAATTACAAACAAAATAATAGCTTTAAAATCATCATCTCATCTAAGTAGTAGTATTGGGAATTGAACCTTCTGGCATTATAGAACTTGAAAATAAGGACTTAGACTCAAACTATATTGATACCTGATAGAATATCTCCAGGGAAGGAACTAAATAAATTGGACTCACACGAAATAAAGCAATGTCTGAGCTGTCTAAGAAACGCACTCTTTTTGAGTCTGATAGCAGTTCGCATCCCAGCAAGTTAATGAGTAGTCTAGTTGAATCTGCTAAAAATTTGCCTAGCAACTCTTCAGAACTGGGATCAATTCAATTAAATCTACAAGAAGTTAAGAGAAGGGCAGCAGAATTAAGAAGTAAGAAAAGTGCTACCACCAACCACACTGGGGCTTATTACTTGTTAGCAGGAGATGGTCTGGTACTGGAAGATATGAAATCAGTGGTGTCAACACTAGAAAAGAAGGGACTATCTTCATCCAATGTTAATATCGAAAATGAGAGTGAAAGTTTGGATTCTACAGGTCCTAGTAGAGACGAGGACATTTTATCTGCAATTGAAAAGCAGCTTGTTTATGCAGCTAATGACTTTGATAATCAGATTAATAATACTCTCAATTTGGACTGGGATGAAAAGAGACCATCAATTGAAAGTAACTTTAAGAAACAACTCCAGAGGAGAAAGTCAATCAATCATCAACACATAGTACCGGAGACAGACTCAAAGGATAGCAAGGAGACAAAATACACAGACCACATCCAGAAATTTAACATCAATAACAATTATGAAAATAGAATCAAATTTGAAGAGTATGCGAAGGCGATTCACAAATACAATAATGAGAGATTACAAAGCCTACCTGATGTTTCTTCTATGATCTTAAAATTTCTTGAGCTCGCTCAATTCGAAGGGCAAAAGGACCCTAGCAATCTACAATTTGCAGATGCATGGTCTGTCTTATCTTCAGATATCACAGCAACACAATCATCTACATTAACAGGGAAACTGTTCCTGGAGACTGAATACATGATGTATATCAATGAATTAGTGGAGAAAAGTTCTGTGAAAACAAACGACAATTCATTTCTTTCAAAAGTTAAACTATTTGTAAGCAAAAGACTAGAAAACAAAAACGGTAATTGGAAAGTTGATAATTTGGCATTGATAGATGATGAACCAATTTGGATGATAGCTTTCTATTTACTAAGAGCTGGAAGAATTGAAGAATGTATTGAGTACCTCTCAAATAAAAAAAATAACATGAAAAAAATTGAACAATCTATAATTACTTATCTAAAAGCGTACCATTCGAGTAATGGCCAATTATCAGGTGAGTTCGCAGTAAAAATCAACGCGGAATATAACCAACATATAAAAGCAAGCATTGATGGAGATCCCTTCAGAATGGCCATTTACAAAATAATTGGTAAATGTGACCTTACTCGTAAAAACTTCTCAAACATCACATTTAGTATAGAAGATTGGTTATGGTTACACTTATCGTTGATTACAGATCAAGATACCACCACTGATGAGAACATACATTACCCTCTTACCGAATTTCAATCACTAATTATATCTTATGGTGCAAAGAGGTTCTCCAATTCCTATCTCAAGGTTTTAATGCTAGTTGGACTATATGGTTATGCTGTAGATTATGCATTCACTCTATCACCTATTGATGCTGTTCATTTAGCAATTTGCTTGTGTATCAAAAACCTTTTAAAGACATCAAGCACAGCTACAAATGTTCTAGGAAACTCGAGTTCTGGTTACTTAATTACATCTGATAATGGAGCTAAGCTTAACTTTTGCAGTTTGCTCGTGGATTATGTCGCAGCATTTAAACTCTCTGATCCTAAGATTGCTGCAGAATACCTAACATTACTATTATTGGATTCCAACATTACTAAAGATTACTGTAAAAGTTGTCTGGAGAATTTGACCTTAGACACAAGGGAATTTACCTTTTTACTCGGAAAGGTAGACAGTGATGGTAATAAGGTCATGGGTTGCATAGAAAGATTATACCCTCTAATAGATTCTTCATCCATGGAGGAATTCCTAACTCATATTGCTAAGGTTGCAGCAAAGCAGTCTTCTGAAGATGAAAGAGACTATGATAGCGTTTTATTGTATCAACTTTTGGATAAACCTGATTACCTCTTTGCAATTCTGAACAAGCAAATTTGTAACTTAATTAGTGGAACACCATACAATCAAAGTATTTTTGCACTTGAAGACAAAAGTGAAGTTAACCCAGTACTAGTAGCTGAGAGACTGTTACCTAGGTATTCTTCAAGCAGTAATTCCCGCGTTGAACAAGAAGTTAAAACATGCCAGAATTTATTGAACATACTACAGATCAAGTCATTATTTATGAACGGTTCTTGGAAATTGACACTGAAAAGCATATTCAACTTGAATATTTTACCTCAATCAGATGAAAACACCGCCAGGGAAATGGCTACAGAATATTCTCTCTTAGATGATAATATTTCAAAGTGTATTCCAAACTTACTACTTTTTGCTATGGTATCAATTGCCAATATATCCACACAATGCGAGGAGCACACCGAGGAATTTTCAGAATTAGTTGCAACTGCAAGGTGCTTAATGGTTTACTCTGGTCTAATCCAATTTAGGATGCAAAGAGATACTTATGCATTGTTGAATAAATTTGATATTAGTAAAAGGTCGTGTTGATATTGTATTTAGAGTTTCAACTATATATTATGTTTTTTTTGTTCCGTCCATCTTCACATTAGTAGATGTCTTGTTAAGAGTGTAGTGTTACTTATGGAATGAGTATATTTTCTGCCGATAGAAATCCTAGATAAAATAAATAGAAAACTTAATAATAATATAAACAATTTCCATATATGCAGAACTGAGATGATTATTAAATAAAAGACAACCAAAAAAAATAAAAATTATAATGTAAATGAAGATGAAGAATAATAAAAAAAAAAACAAAAACAAAAAAACTTGACACAATATCTAGGCTTGCTAGAGTTTAGAAGTTTTTTAACTACCTCTATTCAGACGGTTTCTATATTCACTGTAGTCTGGTTGAATCTCATATGCATTTGGACTAGCGGGACGCTTCTCCTTGAGCTTTCTCCGGCGTCTCTCTATCCTTCTCTGTCTCCTCTGTTCGAAGTTGTATTTATCTTCATCATCGTCATCAGATGAGGAAGAAGACGAAGAGGAGGAAGAGTCCGAGTGTTCGTGATCCGAGGGACACATCATCTCGTCATCATCCTCCTGGGCTGGGTGGAAGATACAACAAATCTTCGTCTTTTTTTTATTCATGTTCTCATTATCTACCACATCGTCTTCCCATCTAACGTTATGTCTTGCACTAGGTTCATGCACTTGTGGCCCCGTGCTAGAATCCGCTCGTAACTGTAACACTCTAGGCACTTCCTCGAGACTCACTGTCCTTGACCCCTCCGTTACTTGCTGTTGCTGTTGTTGTTGATTCATTTTTGGCTGATTTATTCTTTTTTTTTGATTAATTCAAGATGAATATTACCTCGAATAGGAATAAGGTCTTCTTATTAATGTATTCATTTCATTTCATTTCATTTTATTTTTTTCTTTTTGCCGTTGATCCCACAACAAAAGAACCCTTTGTCATTAATTGAATTAAGCACAAAGTGATGCCGTCCCGTACAAGAATATCAATTGTGCAAAGGATCGCTATACAAACGTAATCAGTACAAATACCCACGATGACAGTGAGAATACCCACGATGACAGTACAAAAACCCACGATGACAGTTTTTCTACACTTACTGCAAAAGACATTGCAAGTCTTGTAAAACCTTCGCAACGACAAACAAGTACTACGTAAAGACATGCAAGAAACAATGGGGGCAATGGGCTACATTCCCACTACATAACACTATATGGTATCACATAGATAAGAACCAGAAGGAAAGAACAAGTAACTGCTAGCTGAACTGAAATGAATTGAACACCAAAAAATGCTTTGATTGGTGGGTTTTTGAACTTTTAGAAAAAAAAAATGTGTCAAAGTCCTCTTAGAAAATACCGTAGGGAGCCTATAATAATATGTGTCACGGCAACAATATTTTAATTTTTCATTGAACAATTTTTCTTTACCTTTCAACAGAAATTAATGTATATTTAATTAATACTTATTTCTACGTTGCAAAACAAGTTCATTGAAGACACATAACGATACATAATGGGTCCTAACGATGTTCCAGAGACCCTTAAGGGCAAGAAGTACCCTGCCAAGGCTCACATGCAAAGAGTCAGAGACATCCTATTGGAGAAGAGAGCTGATTTGAAAGGTGAGAATGTAGCTGCCTTCATTGCTGGTGAGGAGATTGAAGGTTGGAAGTACTGTGACACCGACAGAGATTTCAGACAGAACAGGTATTTTTACTACTTGACTGGTTGTGACATCCCTGGTTCTGCATTGTTGTACAGTTTCAAGAAGGACAAGCTGTGTTTGTTCTTACCAAATGTTGACTGGGATGATGTCATCTGGAGCGGGATGCCTTTGTCCCTGGAAGAGGTCCAAAAGTTGTGCGATGTCGACGAAGTTTATCACATGAAGCAGCTGGACGAGGTCCTAAAGGAACAACTTGAAGATGTCTCCAAGTACAAGGTTTTCACTACTGATTTGGACAACGTTCATGACGAAAAGCTGAAGTCTGCTTTGACTGCAAGTGACAAGGACTTTTTCTATGCCTTAGATGAAGCTAGACTGATTAAGGACTCGTATGAATTGGAAGTCTTAAGAAACGCCGCAAGAATCACCGACAAGTGTCACTTGGCCGTTATGTCTGCTCTGCCAATTGAGCTGAATGAAGTCCATATCGAAGCTGAATTCTCTTACCACGCTCTACGTCAAGGTGCCCGTTCTCTTGGTTACGACCCTATCTGTTGTTCTGGCCCTGCCTGTGGTACTTTGCATTACATAAAAAACTCCGAAGATTTGGCTGGAAAGAGCTCCATTTTAATCGATGCCGGTGCTGAATGGAAGCAATACACTAGTGATGTCACCAGATGTTTCCCAATCAACGGTAAGTTCACTAAGGAACATCGTGAGATCTACGAAACCGTTTTGGACATGCAAAGTCAGGCTATGGAGCAAATCAAGCCAGGTGCACTATGGGATGACTTGCATATTTTAACTCACAAGATATTGATTAAGCATTTCTTGCAGTTGGGTATTTTCAAAAAGGAATTTTCTGAGGAAGAAATCTTTAAGAGAAGAGTTTCATGTGCGTTCTACCCACACGGTTTGGGTCACTTGATGGGTCTAGATGTCCACGACTGTGCAGGAAGACCAAATTACGAGGACCCTAATCCTTATTTCAAGTTCTTGAGACTACGTCGTAAGCTGGAAAAGAACATGGTCGTTACTAATGAACCAGGTTGTTACTTTAACGAATTCTTAATTGAGGAATTTTTGAAAAAGTTCCCTGAAAGAGTTGAGGTTGTTGACCAAGACGTCTTGAAAAAGTACATGTACGTCGGTGGTGTTCGTATTGAGGATGATATTATCGTTACTGAAACCGGCTATGAAAACATGACCGGTATCACTTCCGACCCAGATGAGATCGAAAAGATCGTTTCTGAAGGTCTAGCCAAGAAACGTTCTGATTTCCATGCCTTAGTTTAAGAGTATTTTATTTTTAAATAATGTATTTATAATTTCATGTCTAATGATTTTAGCCTCGTTCCTATACTACTGTGTTTTTGGGTTATTAGACGAAATAAGATGAAAAACGGCTAATCGTGAAGACGTAAGTTGCAAACCCAATAGGTAATCATTGTACCAACAAGAGTGAAATTTCTTGTTTCAATTCTCAATATAAATTATATTATGTTATTTGTTTATTAATCTGTAAAACGCAAGTTAAAGGTTTTTGAGGAAAAACTTGAAAAAAAATGCGATTTCTGTGGATCGAACACAGGACCTCCAGATAACAAGTGACCGAAGTTACTAATTCTTCAGTCTGGCGCTCTCCCAACTGAGCTAAAACCGCTTATTAAATTGACTGTCATGTGATGAAGTTTTGACCACCGGCTTTTCAGGGACAACAATTGGGAAAAATACCAACATTTGGTAGAGTTAATCATATGTTTGGATGATCATTTAGAGATTGTATTGGTTCAGTAAGAAAATATTTAGAAGGGAGTTTATTTTAAAAATGGGTTTGGCTATAAATATTAGGATAATCTTTCATATTGAAAATGCAAAATCTAAAAAGAAGGGTCATCTGAAATAACGCAAAAAATTCCTTCATCTCTTGAAAGATGGGGGTATCCTCTTTTCATCAAATAAGTAAATACTAAGTCATACTCTATTGGTGTCCAACCTCAAGCTTGTAGGAATGTGGTCTTCAAAAGTTGAATTGATTCAAAAACCTCTTGCTACAAATTTTTTGTTTAGTATCCAAATCTATACCAATATCTAGACACTTGACTACAACTAGAAAATCCCCATATCTGTAGTGCATAAAAATCATTTGTTTGAGTAGCACAGGAGAGATTTTTTAAATTCTACCGTATTACCTGAAATAATCAACAGAAATTCAATATGGGTCACAAACTAAGACATAACGGAATCAATATTCATTTTAGTCGATAGCTAAGATTTTGACTTTTCTGCTCACTTTTAAAGATGGTTCGAAATAATATGCATTTCTGGGTTTTAGTTGCAGAAATTTAATCAATTAGATCAGTCTGAAATCTATCTGTGTGTCGAATATATATATAAAAAAAAAACAGAACAGAACAGGAAATAATAAACATAGCAAGTTCAAAAATTCATTTTTTTTTATTAACAGTTTGCAAGTCCTTCATTGAACAGTCCAAAATGGGGATTCCGTATGAGGTATAATTCATGATAAGGAGTTATAAGTGAAATGAATAGGTTCCAAAAGAGGAAATCACCGATTATTCGGCAGAAAGATACCAACTTAGCGACAGTCTTATTTTGATAAGAAAAAAATACAAAAAAACGAAGCAGGGAAAGAACCTAGCTTAATTTTGCTGTATACTCGGTCGAAAACTCGTTTTAAGGATAATCGCCGACCGAATTGTTAATCAAATAAGAAGTGTTACCCTTGTAACAAAGTATTTTCTTTTGGTTGATTTGCAGATGCAAGATCTGGTGTTTGAAAAACACAACGAATAAAAATCACTATGATAAAAAAGAAATGTGAAAAACATACAGTTGAATATGAAGTTTGTTCCGCTTCTCCAAATACATCCATTTCCTCACTTTTTTTCTGCAGTTTCAATGGCTTTGTTTTCTTTTGCATTACATCATGGCAATTACTTCTCTGACTATCTGTTCCACTAGAGATTAACAACAGATGTGTGTTTCACCCCTACACTCTAAAAGGAAATATTAAAAAACACCTAAACAGAATAACACTATTTTAGCGATAAGAAAATTGAGAAAATCCGTCTTTATTTCCTCGAATAATAGTATAAGCAAAAAAAAAAGGTAGTTTTTCAAGCATTCCAATGCACAGCGTTGCCTCCATAGATACAGTGCACTGGATATGATGCAATAGTGGTTTCCATGCCTTCCTTTATTATTTATTCCGGAGAAAAGGAGTGAAAAATACCTATAAGCATTTTCAGTTTGTTATAGGGAAAATGTTATGATGACATCAAGTAAACTTTTTTCGATCTTATCTCTTAAGTCAGAGTTGATATAGAAAATGTAACCATTACGCAATTGAAAATATTGAATATTTTCAACTTCACCACTATATTCTTTCTTCCTTATCAAGAATTGAAAACAAACAAAATAAAAAATCTTGAAGATTATATCTATTGGGAAAATGAGTTCCTGCTATCGAGGTCCTTTCGAGGGTAGAAATATTTTTCTATGGGTAAACGGATCATTAAATACACAGGGTGTTAAAAAAAACACAATCAAACAAAGATCTTTAGCACAAATAGAGAAAAGAACATCACTGTATAAACTAGAATAATTTTTCACTACTTCAAAATTTTTGATCTTCATGGAACGAAGGTATTACTAACCTTCCAAATACCCTCAAAGGGAGGGATAAGAGCAGAGCTCAATTATTTAGCTTCTCTCTCTAAAAAGTAATAGTCTGTGAGTAAAAAGCTCATTCGGAAACCCTTGCGGCAATTCAGTTTTACTAAAAAAAGAAAGAAAGTCAAGTAAGTCCCTGAAGAAGACATATAACATATTCTGATCCCTACCACCTTAGTTATTGTAGAACTAAAAACCGATGCAGAAGGGGAGAGAGAGAGAGAGAGAGAGAGTGTGTGTGTAAGAGAGAGGCACTATACAGCAAACACGGAACAATTATTTTATCAGGCCAGAAACAAAAATAGAATGTATTTTGCATTCACACCATTTTAATTAAAAATCGTACGATTGTGGTATGATGCCTTACCGGAAATAGCAAGCACAGTTAAGGAGTAAAATAGGATAAAGATCAGAGATTTAGCCTGCATCCCTGAAAAAAACCACTTGCTTCTTTCTCTCACTTTAAACACACCAAGTTTTACTTATCATGCTACTTTCAGACCTTCTAGAAGATCATCTCTATTGTGATTGTCATCTCCGTTAATATTTCCCACCCCCCTTTTATATCACAGAAACCGCAGTACAAGCCTAGAATAATCCGTACCGTGCCCCTCTCTCCACCACTACTTGCTTTTAGTAGCTTTTTCCCTCGAGAAAGTCTTTCGGTCTCTTTTCTTTTATTGGGTTGACAGGCACGTAGTAATGAACGAAAAAGAAAAGATATTAGAAAGGGTTGTGCAAAAAACCTTGTTTCCTCAGAAAGTCATGTAGAATTTTATGTCGTGGATGGAGCATTCTGGATCTTCTAGAACAGAGACATGTATGTACAAACTACTTCTGCACCGCGGTTCCTTACTGTTACTAACGATATTCGTAATTTTTTAAGGCAAACCAAAAACTCTTTTATTTTCATTTTGTTACTATCAATGATCAGTTTACATTGTTAAGACTACTATTTTTATAACTTGTCAAGGGGGTCAGTCAGCCCTTTTGATGACGAAATATTTGCATCAACTAAGGGGGACACTTTACAAACCTTATAGTCGCTAGTCTTTTTCACTGTTAAAAAAACTGTATGAGAGAAAAAGAAATAGTGGATAAATTTCTTTTTTTTTTTTCTTTTTTTTTTTTTTCTTTCTCTTCTGCTCTGCTGGAATATATGAGAGATCTGACAAATATCGGTTCAAGTGTATTTTACCGTAATTGGGAAGTCATCCGTCATGCCTCATCATTTTTTACATAGTGTTCCATCCCTTGGCCATCTCATAATGCTGCTTTATCATTCCCCAAAATGTTGCAAATAAAATCCGGTAAAAAGAAAGAAAGACTACTATTTTTGATAAGATAGGTAATTGTTGGGACATCTGAGAAAGGACTGAGAACACGTGTTTTCTTTCTTTCTCAACTATTGCTAGTCATAAGTTCAGCACGACCACTTTCCACACACCCCTCACCCTCGAGGATTTTATTTGATCAGGATATGATAATTGATCTCAGTCAACACTAATCCAGGGGAATGTCATAGATCGGTCCTGACAAAGTCTACATTCAAAATTTTATTTCTTTTCTTGTCATTTTGTGATGAGAAAAGTTTATCGAGGGGTGAAAAAAAAAAGGGTAAAGAACGTTGAACTCTTTATTCTCAGCCACCGGATCTTCGGGATTGTGCTCATATTCTTCTGAATTTGACGCACAAAAACAGTCATGTGATTTGTTCGAATAACCGGAAAATCCTGCATCTATGGGTCAAAACAGTAAGTGGAACTACCACTACTTACTTGATTTGCGGGTGTGATATTGTTTCAAACTAAAAAGCCGATATTTCATGAAATGCCCCGCTTCTAAAGACTTTCAATATGTAAAGTTTTGATTTTTTTTTTTAGTTAAACATGTCAGCACTTTTACCCTTGTAGAAGGTCAAGGATTTTACTTGCAGATTATGAAAGGAAGGAAAGGAAAGTGGTCTCGAACCCAAAAAAGAATATTTGAGGTTTGTCAAGATTACTTAGAAATCCTTACAGCCTAATCAACACATGAAAATATCCAAAGTGAATATAATGAGATCAGCTAAAATCTGATTTACTTCAACTTATACAATATGATAAGTCTTTTTGATTACCAAAGATCACTATGATGCCCTTTTTTTTCTTTTTCATTTTACTATTATCACTTTTTCAGAAAGTAATAATATTTTGAAACGTCTTTTGTTGATATAATTGCCTAATACCCCTTACAAATTTACCTTTTGCCATCTACAAGTAGACATTTTTTGAGAAAGTTATGTACATCATATCATAGATTTTCTGAAGATGTTATTTTGATTAATATGAACTTTATCAAAATGAACAAAAGAAACAAAAAAAATAAAAACCCAAAGCAAAAGACCAGGCGTGACTAGCATTGGTGTATACTGGATAAGAAATTAATGTACTAAAAATTAGGTATCATTAACTAATGGATGAAACATGTTTTTGTGTTATGTACAGTTGAATTACTATTACTTTCTCTCCTATAGTGAATAACAGAATTAACAAACGTAAAAAAAAAACATATATAAATGGCATACTTCTCCTAGTTTCCAAATTTTTTATTTCTATGTCCCTTCTTTTGAATACAACAACAAACAATTATCATTGGTTAATAATGAGAAAGAACCATATTATTACTTCTGCTTTACTAAGCGCCTTTGCTGTCAACACAGCTAGTGCCCAAGTCCAAAACGCTTTTCCATTAGGTTGCTCTGCTGACAGATTTGCTCACAAATCTGGTCTGGTTATGGAATTATATGAATATGATTATGCTACTCCATATGAACTATGTCCAGACAAGCAAACTCTGTGCCCAATTAATGGTAAGTATGATGTCTGCTGGAGTTTGGATTATCTAGATGTTAACTTTCCACGTACCGGTTACCTAAAGAACCATATGTTTGCCAAGGTTCAAGGTGTTACGGGTGTTTTGGATTTCTCGTTTCATCCAGAGAGATCTTGTTTGCAACAAAAGGGTACTTTGCCACCTGGCTATAACTACCCAGATGAATTCACTTTAACTAACTTCACTATGGTTTTGTACGGTTACTTCAAGCCAAAGACAACCGGCGAACACTCCTTTACTTTCAAGGGTGATGATCTAATTTTCATCAACTTTGGTGCTGACAATGCATTTGACTGTTGTAACCATGAGATTACTGCCAATGATTTTGGTAATTACCAAGCTTTTTCTGTCTGGCCAGACAGCAGAAACACCTTGAGTACTCTAAATGTATACCTGAATGAAGATGTTTACTACCCAATTAGATTGTTCTTCAACAACAGAGATAATGTTGGTGCAATTGATATATCTTTAACCACTGACGAAGGTACCACACAGATCAAGGACTTTACAGACTACTTCTACTGGATAGATGATGCAGCTGGCGGGTGTCCTGCTGATATCGTTTACACAACGACTTGTAAGAGTGGTATTGATTACACCTCTACAATTAGCACTAAATTACAAACTGTCCAAAATGATCCTGCTGCTTTACCTTTCACAAGGACAACTTATTATGTTGAAGTTCCTTGCCCAACAAATAATCCAATTGACTGTCATGGTGGATTCTATGATCCAATTGCCAGCACCTGTGCCCCATCTGTTGAACCTTCTACCCCAACAAAACCATCTTCTAACCCATCTGGCGAACCATCAACTCCATCTAAGCCATCCTCTAACCCATCTGGCAGCCCATCTAATCCATCTAAGCCATCCTCTAACCCATCTGGTAGCCCATCTAATCCATCTAAGCCATCCTCTAACCCATCTGGTCAACCAAGTTCAAAGCCATCTACACCTCCAAATCCAAACCAATGTACTGATACGACTGTGAACAGAAAAGACGGTCTTTCCCTGGAATTATGGGAATACAGTTACCTAAACCCATTGGTCCCATGCGAAAATGGTATTGGTCTAGACGGTCAAAAGGGTTACTGTCCACAAAACGGTCCATTGGTAAATGACCAGTGCTGGAGAATGAATTATGTCGAAGATCCAAACTACAGAACAACTGGTTTCAAGTCTGAGGGTCAATTCGGTAAGGCTGACGGTGTAACTGGTATCCTAGATTTGAATTTTGTTCCAAAGTATGAATGTGTTCCAGAAAAATCTACATTACCATCCAATTACAACTTCCAAGAAGAGTTCACCATGACAAACTTCACAATGGTTCTTTTCGGTTATTTCAAACCCAAGACTTCTGGTCAGCATAAATTCTTTACCACCAGTGATGATTTGGTCTCTATCAACTTCGGTGATGCTACTGACCCAGCCTGCTGTATGCCAGTTGTTACAGATGAGACTATTGGTCAGCAACAATTCCAATTTATTTGGCCTTGGGACCATGGCGCTAACGAATTGGACTTGAATCTAGATGCTGACAAGTACTACCCATTAAGAATCTTGTACACCAACAGAGATAAGGTTGCTGGTATGGAGTTCTCCTTTATGGGCCCAGATGGCACGAAGACTAATGATTTCACCGGTTACGTGTACCAATTCAACCACCCTGATGGTTGCAAGGCCTAAACACAAAATTGGCAATGAATTACTTCAATCCGTTTCCTTTTTGTTTCTTTCTTTTGTGCTTCAGTACCTCCAGAATTTATTGGTAATATGAGCACTTTTTTTTTTTTTTTTTTTTTTTTTTTTGTTGGGATGCATATTCAAAATAAATATACCCCCTTTATCAATTCATTAAATTTGTATATGGTGTTAACCACCATCGTTAACAGTTTGAAAATTCAAGAAATATAACATTAACTCAAATTATGGGTTTTAAAAAAAAAGTTTTTATCTGATTTTTAAACGATAAATAGTCTTTTCTAGTTCTTTAAAATAAAACTCTTTTCTCACTTTTTTAATCTTCAGTTTCTATCTGCAACTCTCATAAGTGCAATTGATTGATGGAAGTCTTTTAGTGCTAGATATTTAAATGTTTAAACTCAGGTTTTTGATAACAACAACAATAATAATAACAATAATAAAATAAAATGTGTAAAATAAAAATTATAAAGGAAAAAAAACTTAGTTCGTTCTTCGGACACGTCAGCTCAGCAGTTTACTTTAAAATTATAAGAAATACCACGATAAAGAATATTTCTTACATTGTTTGTAGACTATTAACTTGAATTCCTGGTATTGCAATTTTTTTGTTAAATTTTTCAAATGTTCAACTCGATGATAATTCATCTTTGTGAAAGTGATTAGAAAATACATTTCGAGTAGAAAAACTAGTTATGAAAAAATTTCAATAAAACAACAACACCAATACACAGAATTGAACTAATCATTTTTTTTCAGCTCTAGAGCTCTTTTCACCTGTTCAATTCTAGAAGATAAGATTTTTAGACAGGAAAATATCATACGATTGTTTACTAAAAAGAAACTTTATACTTGTAGAAGGAAATCAGAAAACAAAGGGCCATAAACTGATAATGAGAAAAATTAGTTTGTAATTCTCTGGAAAGTAGGGCAAAACTGTATTTTTCTTTTTCTCATTGTAGAAATAACCATCATAAGATAAAGAACATAAGAAAATTCTCTTATTCCTCTTAAGATTTACATTAACCCAAGACAGAAAACAGTAAATAGGAATAATTGAAACGATTTTATATCCACTTAAGAATAACCTTCTAAAACAGTAATACCCTCTTACTAATATCAGGATTTTTTTGTTGTTTCAATCAGTAAAAAAACAAACAAACAATTGAAATGAACAATCGAGAGGCGATATTGCTTCTGTAAAAGAGGATAACCAACACGGTAAACGGTAAAGAAAGGCAACCAATACTAGGTCAGATAATCATATGATATTGCAACAATCGAATAGAAGAGCCTAAACAACCGTTTCATAACTCTTCATCCCGATACTATTCTATCATGTTTCTCAAAGTACTTCTAGAACTTCAGTTGTTATATACTAATTTTTACTAAAGTAGCATAATACAATAAGAGTTTCGGCGATTATTCTCACTCCAGCGAAGTAAATAGAAACAAATCAACAACATCTTGAATAAATTAACATAACCTGGCCACATTGAGAATTATCATGTGAGAGCTGATAGTTTCCATATGAGGAAGACGCTATCTCGGGGATTATTCCAATTCCAGGTTTGTAATATGATATCGCCATACAAAATAAATGATAAGCAAGACTTCCATAAATAAATATGAAACCAATTCTATTTATATGATTGGCTAGACTTTCAACCACTGTAACAAAAAAAAAAGATGAAGAAATAAAATCTTCATCAAGATACAAATTATATTATAATTGAGCCTCTCGTCATGTCGATACAGAAAGAAAAGAGCAAATACAATATGTTGATCACGTTTTTTTTTTCTTTTTACCTCTATATTTCTATTCACTCACACAATTTCAATCTTGCTGTTACATCAAACTTGTAAAAGCCTCGAACAGGGTCCCTACATCGTAAATCACCAGTCCCTCTATGGGCCCACTTTATGTGTTTGCCTCTAGTTCAAAGAAAAAAAAAAAGAAAACCACCTAATCGTACCATATCGTCTCAGATGAAACGTTATCGGCAGATTATAGTCCACACTGGCCCACTGATAGCCGTTAGAAGGGGTCTTTTCGGGCCGTCAGGTTTCTCTTAATTTGCGTTTGAATAGTTAAGAGCCGCACAAAAAACTTAAAAAAATTGATTACCACAGAAAATCCCGAAGACCCTCTATACCCTGCATTTGGTTCTGTGAATCAAGCTAGAAATTAGCGTACACAGACTCTCTGAACATGTGAGTAAGCTATTCTGTACGCAAAGTTACAGGTGCGACAATAAACTGTGCGTACAAACAAAAGAATGTCTTTTCTTTTTTTTGTTTCTCTATAATTTACAATTGTGGTGCGGGAAATTCTAAGGATACCTGAATACGACAAAGGTTGGGCTTCATTACCACGAGATATAGCCTGCATATCTGAGTAAATGGGCGCAGGGAAGGGGAGGGGAAGGGGTTCATATACAGGACAAAAAGGGGAAAAGAACATTATAGAAGTAATATATAAAAAAAGAAAGAAATTGCAGAGTGGAGAAAATCAAAGCAAACAGTGATGATTTTCTCTGCAGGAGTTCTCTGATTTTTTTTTTTGGGGGGGGGGGGGGGGGA
>JAJLXT010000052.1:0-32058 GCA_030571395.1 Nakaseomyces sp. UFMG-CM-Y6046 | reverse complement strand
CTACTATAAATAATACCTGTTTTCCGAGATAGTACAGTGAACCATCGTAGAAAGCACAACAAGATGAACTGAAAAGAAAAAATTGTAATGTGGTAAGACTCTAACATGGGAATACTTTACCACAAAACCTAACGAGCGGTTGTGATGAATTGTTTGTAGTCCGTATTATTAAGACATGAATAATGTAATTATGATAGGAGTAAGGCAAACTATACGTCATACAAGTAAATTAATTAGTATAGACAATAACTGTAGTTTTAGTTTCATCTTCCTTTCTCCTTCACTTTTTTAATAGTGATAACCGTCTGATCGGCAATGTATTCTCCGAAAGGGTATTGAATTTAATGCAGCAACGTATAAGTTTCCCTCCTTTTTTTTAATTAAAAAAAAGAAAGAAAAATACTTCTGTTACAACTATATTCATGTAATACATTCTGGTACTCGATTAGGAGATCATAAAGACGAGGATATACGGTAATTAGATAGCGCAAAATTTTAATTACCAAAATTTTCGATAATAATTGAGGTTGTTGTAAGATTGAAAAAAGAGGGAAATCCGACGGAAATTTGAATTAATTTCTTGGTTACAGTTTTGTTATCAGTGAAAAAAAAAAAAAAAAAAGCAGCAGGAGAGTGCCTTGCTCATAAAAGTTTTTTGTTAGAAATTTTTTGTAGTCTGACATGGTTCTAGAATAAGATTCGGTAAACAGTAGGAAGAAGAAGTAGATTTCATTTCCTATTTGTGGCAATAGCACTTTCCCTTTATTTACAAGGGTGATAAAGCACACAACCATATAGAACTGCTATCGAGTGTTCCCATTGGTCCCTTTATTGTGCGTAAATAATTAGAAACTCTATCTATCTTACTCTCGGTTTGAAAATCCCACTGATTTTCTTACAAATGCAGCTTCAAGCTTTTCTTTTTTTTTTTTTTCTTTCCTTGTCTCCTTTACAAAATCTACAATTACAGATGTTCAAAATGATTTAGGTCAGAAATCTACATGTATTATTCACAAAGAATGACAGCAGGTTTTTTGAAATTCACATAGTAAGAAAAATACAACAACCAAAAAAAAAAAAAAAAAAAAATTGACAGCCTCCTTCCCGTTCATGACCTGAAACAATTGGTTGTATCTATCATATGGGACTGTTTCTGTATTTTGCAAATCCTCTTTTTTATCCTTATTGAGTAAACGGCATATTCAACTCAATACCATTAGAAAAAAAAACCTTTGCCAACACATGTACACACCTATAGTTTTGAACTCTTCATTTCATTTACTTTTTCTTTTCCTATCTATTCACCTCCTTCTGGATGAGACCGATACGAATTTGGTATTTTCACCTCGAAATAGCAGATAATACTATGTGAAATATATTTTTTTTAAATTAGTATTTTCTCCAAATTGGAGGAAGGGATGATGATGTCAGGTCTAGACAATGAAACTCCAATACACCGATACTGTCTCTCATTTCAAGTGAAAAGAAAAGGATGCAAAAATTATCGCAACATACCTGTGCATTATTGGTTTTACCTAAGTTGTCTCAAATGAAAAAGAAAGCCTTCTTGTCAATCTCTTTATGCAAGTCCTCATTTTCTTTTTCTTACTGGATAAAGAAACAAAATAAATCCTTCAAAAGGAAATAAGAAAGAAATAACAAAAGAGTAAGGTCATATTCTTACCTAGGTAAGTCCAAAATAAAGAAATATGAAAACATTGCTAGCAGATTTTGATTTACAAAAAATGACAACAAAAAATCAACCTATATAATGCGACAAAAATTTCTAGATTTTAATGCAAATTACTTCCAGTTTCTTAATATCATTTTCAGTTTGAAATAAAAAGCAACACTAAGAATCATCATCTAGAAGATTACTGTCAAGGATGAAGTTTTCAACACTAGTAGGTGTCGCCTTATCTACTTCTATTGTTTCCGCTTTAGGTCAATTTGAAGATTCGAACATCCCAAACCCGTTCCCTTTGGGTTGTTCCGCTGATTTTACTACACATAAAGATGGTTTAAAGGTGGAATTATACAAGTATGATTATCTAAACCCATTAGTACCATGTGAAAACGGTACAGGTCTAAACGGACAACCAGGTTACTGTCCCGAATTTGGTCCATTGGTGAATGATCAATGCTGGAAAAATGACTACTTAGATCCAAACTATCCTCGTACTGGATACAAAGCAAATAAGATGTTTGGTATGTCAGAAGATGTTACTGGTATCCTCGATTTTCAATGGACCCCAAAATATGGCTGTGTCCCTGATGATGGTGTTCTTCCACCAAACTATAATTACCACGACAGTTTTACTTTCACTAACTTCTCCATGATCATGTACGGTTACTTTAAACCAAAGGTGTCCGGTGTTCACACCTTTCACATTTCAGCAGATGACTTGATCTTTGTCAACTTCGGTGCTGGTAATGCCTTTGATTGCTGTAAACACGCCTTGACTGAAGATGATTTCGGTAACTACCAATTCTATTCTATCTGGCCGTTGAACAACCAAAAAACCTACTTAACTGTCAATTTAGATGAGAATATCTATTACCCAATTAGATTTTTTTTCAACAACAGAGACAATGTTGCTAGATTAAACGTCACGCTAACCACTCCACAAGAAGTCACAAACGACTTCACTGGTTATTTCTACTGGCTAGAGGATACTACTCCAGGTTGCCCCGCCACAGTTAGCGTTTCTACTACTTGTTCTAGTGGAATTGACTTCACCTCAACTATCAGTACCATAGTAACTACTGTTGACCAACCACCAGCTGCTGTCCCAATTACTAAGACGGTTTACATTGTAGAAATTCCTTGCCCAACTGATACGCCGGATGAGTGTATCAACGGATTCTTTGATCCACTAAACAATCAATGTATTCCTTATCCCCCTAAGCCTTCATCTTCTTTCAAGCCATCCTCCTCCCACAAGCCATCATCTTCTTTCAAGCCATCCTCCTCCCACAAGCCTTCATCTTCTTTCAAGCCATCCTCCTCCCACAAGCCATCATCTTCTTTCAAGCCATCCTCCTCCCACAAGCCATCATCTTCTTTCAAGCCATCCTCCTCCCACAAGCCTTCATCTTCTTTCAAGCCATCCTCCTCCCACAAGCCATCATCTTCTTTCAAGCCATCCTCCTCCCACAAGCCTTCATCTTCTTTCAAGCCATCCTCCTCCCACAAGCCATCATCCCTGCCACCTTCGTCTAAACCAGCAAGAAACAGCACCAGTCCACTACCACCAACTTCTCTACCACCTTCTTCAGTTCCACCATCTTCAATGCCACCGTCGTCTAAACCGCCAGTGAGAAACAGCACCAGTCCACTACCACCAACATCTCTACCACCTGCTTCAGTTCCACCATCTTCTGCTACACCAATGAAAAACAGTTCAAAGCCTCTACCACCAACGTCTCTACCACCAACCACTGTACCACCCATTAAAAATAACACAACTCCTCAACCGCCATCTTCCGTTCCACCATCTTCAAGTTCTAGTTCATTCAAAAACATAACTACCATATCAAGAACCCCAACAACTCCACCAAATCACAATGAGATTACATCCACAGTACCACAAATTAACCCACCCACGGTACCAACTGGATCACCCAAGGTTAACATCAGTACTCCAAACTTCCCTAACTCCGTACCCGAGTCCTTAAATCCTAAACCAAGTACCAGACCAGGTAACCCAGGTCAGCCAGGAAATAACAACCAACCACCAACTCCAGGCAGTCCAAAGACCAACCAACCATCATCACCAGGCAGTCCAAAGACCAACCAACCATCATCCCCAGGCAGTCCAAAGACCAACCAACCATCATCCCCAGGCAGTCCAAAGACCAACCAACCATCATCCCCAGGCAGTCCAAAGATCAACCAACCATCATCTCCAGGCAGTCCAAACACAAACATAAGAGCTTCTTCAAATGCAAACGTACCACCAGCAATTTCTCAACAAGTAACACCACCACTTGTCAATAAGGTTAGTAGTACTCCTGCCAATCATCCAACCGTTTCTAACCCACAGTCTTTCCTAGGCGATGGGTTCAAACTGAAATCGTACCTAATTGAATCAATTATTACTGTAATAATTTTATTTGGCTTAATTTAAGTCAAAACAAGTTTTTGACCACCCTATCACCAGCATTACTGATGAAAATCAAGCATCAACAAATAAAATACCCACTTTCAATTCTTTGGCTTTTTTTTTTTATGTTCGAA
The DNA here is from genome assembly GCA_030571395.1 of Nakaseomyces sp. UFMG-CM-Y6046. Classification (NCBI taxonomy): domain Eukaryota; kingdom Fungi; phylum Ascomycota; class Saccharomycetes; order Saccharomycetales; family Saccharomycetaceae; genus Nakaseomyces; species Nakaseomyces sp. UFMG-CM-Y6046. The sequence goes on along the minus strand of JAJLXT010000052.1, from coordinate 27,818 downwards.
AAGTATTCTTGAGGAATTCTAATTTTTTAGAACTTATTCCCAAGTAAGTTACACTTTTATTTCGTTTATTTCAATTTACTCCGATTAAACAATTCAATACCATTCAATTCTTTGCTAACTTCTATCATCATTCAATCTTTAATAGTTCGTTAATTTGTTTTCTTTCCTTATTTCTATCTTAATTCTTCCATATCTACTGAATTTTTTTACATTTATTATTTTGTAAAAGGTATATTTACTATTTTTAATTAATATTACATCATCAATCAACTCTTTTGAATATTTCGTTTTTCTGTACAAGTTGTGAAATTAAAACTTTCGGTTTCAGCTCGAACAAGCAATTGTACTACTCTATTCATACTCATTAATCAATAATACATTCCCCAAACAACTTTCCCTAAGCTAATGACATCAAAATAAACCTATAAATAAAATACTAAGAAACCTAGCAACCTCAAATATTGTTACCATAATATTCAATATCACAAACAACGTAACTATCGTATCATATGATTATACCGGACTTTTTTTTCCTGAATAGAAATTCAAAATTAAAGAACTACTGATAAAAGGATAAGAACAAATCCAACAACATACTTCCATTTCACCAAATACCTAACTGGCAACTTATACTATCTCAGAAGATAAAAAGAATCAACTAATACTGGGTAAGCAAAAAAAAAAACAATGTCTGAAGGCAACTTATCAAGTTTTATTTCAGCCAGAGTTTTCGATTCCAGATCGGCGGCTAGTTTTCACGACGAAGATAGTTTATCAACTATTGGAAGTGGAAAGAGGGGAAATTCAAGTTTTAGATCACAAAACGAACCAAGAAGCAAACGTTATAAAAATTGCAAAAGCGTTACTGGAGGATATGAAGATGACTCAAGTAATGGAAATTATACTAAAAGTAAGTCTGCGATAAACGGTGCTTTGACTGCTTTGACTACTGCAACTAGTAAAAACCAAAAGAATAAGAGCGTCAGATCTGTTGAAACACACTCTGATGTTATTATAATGTCAATATATGAAAAAGGGAAAGATATAGATACCAGGATTGGGCTTACTACAATCAGTTATATTACTGGTGAGTTAACACTTACTGAGTATTCAGACTCACAGTTGTTTATCAGAACAATCAATAAGATAAATTTAAACGACCCAACTGATATAATTTTACCAAGTACTTCAGTTTCACCTATGTTATCTAGACTGGCCAGCATATTAAAGATCAACCTTAAAGATCAGGTGAGACTTCACGTAGGTCCACATAAAATCTACAACCATACAGCTGCCTGTAAATTTTTAAAGTCCTGTAGTCTCCTAGATGAAAAGAAACTGTACCTTCTATTAGAAGAATTATCTGATAAGTCATTTGCTTTATTATCACTTTCTTCAGCTGTTGCTTTTATGGAGAGTAATACACTCTTGAAGACTATTTCAGGAAGTAAGAAAAGATCCCAACAATTTGATCGTAGTCAGAAATTCAGAATCAAATACGAACCAATTGAAAACATTTTGTTGATTAACCCTCGTACAATAAAAAGTCTAGAACTGGTCGCTTCTCAAACAGAGACTAGTTCAATGACATTATTGAGCTTTCTCAACAACACCTGTACTAAAATGGGGTATCGTTACCTTAAAAACTCAATATTACAACCGTTCTGTAAAGAAGAACCTATAAAAGATCGATTTAATGCCATTAGGGAGTTGATAAAGTTAGAAATGGTGAAACCATTAAGAATTCAACTTAAAAAATTGCCAGATTTGGATCTTTTATTTTCCAAGTTACTAACAGTGGAGAGAATAACAACGAATCCCACCCAAAAAATTAATTTTGTATTATTACTCAAAGAAGCATTTCAAGCATTGAGTGATATCAAAATGACAATTGCTAAATCAAACTTTGAGTCCAAATTATTACTTGAGGTTTCAAATGTCTTTAATACTTTTGATATAGAATCGTTTACAAAGTTGATTGATTGCCAAATAGAAAGCGATTGCTATTGGGCAAAAAATAATCGAGAATTACAAAAACAAAGGATTCATGTCATTAAAAAAGGCCAAAATGGCCTATTAGACACGCTCAGAAAAAGATATTCACTGCTCGTTGATGAAATTCTAGATTATGTGGATACATTTTCTAAAGAAAACGATATTAAAACTGACACAACATTCGAATACGACATAGGATTTTTCATCAAAATGAATGAATCGGAATTTAGAGTATTCAAGAAAAACAATATAGAAATAGTCAACAAAATTGTAAAGAAAGGTAAAGTAGAATTTACGACTAAACAATTAACAAACAGCAATATCAGACTAATATCCATAATAAAACAGATAGAATTAATATCTGAAAAGTTAACTTCGGATTTGATCTTAGGTGTAACAAAATGCCTTGAGCAACTTTTCATACTTTCTGAGTCCTGCTCGCTTTTGGACTTACTCTGTTGTTTTGCGGCTATCACGATAGAAAATAATTACTGTATTCCAGAAATATCGGATAAGTTGCTTGTAGTCAATTCAAGACATCCTGTCCTAGAAAAAATAATACCAGCATTCATCCCGAACGATATAAGCAGTACATCTGATACTTCAAGACTTCATGTTATTACTGGTACAAATATGACTGGTAAGTCAGTATATTTGAAGCAAATAATATTATTGTGCATCATGACACAAATGGGTTGCCCTGTACCAGCAGAATCCGCTTGTTTTCCGATTTATAAATCCATGCATGCGAGATTGTGCTCTGACAACTCTGATTTTACATGTTCTTCATTCACAACTGAAATGAAAGAAATTAGTTATATGATCAAATGTTTGGAAAAACAATCTCTTTTCATTATAGATGAATTAGGAAGAGAAACTAGTATCAGTGATGGGTTTTCAATATCACTGGCAATAATTGATTTTTTATCCAATTTTAATTCAACAGTTTATGTATCCACACATTTCGATATGATCCCGAAAATGTTAGTGCTAAAGCCTTTCATTAAACACATAGAAATGAGTTATAAATTGAACGAAACAAATGAAATAATTAGATATTACAAAGTGATGGTTGCAAGACAAGAAGATAGGACAAAAAATCTAGGAATTCTCTCAGTGCAAAAAATTTTTGCTCCAAAAGTAATACTGTCGGCTTTGGCATTAAGTGAAAAAATAAGAAAAGAGAGTCAATATGGGATTTTATCAACTGAAGTTCACAAAGAAACAGGGAAGGAAGTTGAAAAAGTTCAAGAAATCAAGAAAGTTTTCAATATCGTGAGTATCTTGAAGGAAGTATACAAGTACGAAAAGAACATCGACGTTAATGTTATACTCAGGTTACAGAATGACTTTTTAAAGCTTCTAACAGGTGATGAATAATTACTATACATGTATGAACATAATCTAGCTTCTAATGTCTTAGTATTTACGTGTTATATCCTTCAGAGAAAAAAAAAATAAATAAAATCATGAAAATTTATTAAAAAGACAAGAAGCAAAAAAAAAAAAAAAGAATATAAAAAAGTGCAAATTAATTTAAAGTTTAATTAATGTATATGAAATAACAGTAATGTTTTCAACTCTCTCCAACAAGCTTATAGATAAATTGAAAAATAGCTTCCAAATGAGGATGTAGGGGTGCGTCTAGAGACATATTGGACACATTTTCATGCTTCTTAGCAGTTGCTCTGAAAACGGCTACAAAATTAATGATCAAACTGAAAAACAGAAATAAAGCAAGTAGTTGTGGACCTATTGGGGCATCTAAAAATTCCCCACTTCTTTCTCTGATAATTCTCAATCTTTTCCTATAGGAATAATAGGACCAAAGTGCACAAAAAACGGTCGCAAGAAAGTACATATCACCCAATGTTTTAGCCAAAGTAGGAAATTCAGCCTTCTTTACCGAATTGGTGACAGAAAAGGTCAAAACACTTAATAGAACAGTTACACTCAACCATCTAATAAATGTACGCTCATTAGCTAGCCACACCTTTGCTTCCACTTTTACCGGACCGGCATTCTTCAAATAGCTAACTGGCTTTTTAACACCCTGGGGTAATTCGACCTCTTCCTCTTCAGAATCAAAACCAGTTAACTTCGATGCTCTTCCTGCACCCAAGATTTCCATGAACGTCAGCTTTGATCTTGATGCTTTTTGTTTTTTCTTCTTATTCCTCCTCCTCCTTCTTGACACGCTATCCGTTTCTTCTTCCGACGATTCATGATCTTCAATATCAGCTTCTCTTTGTGTTATAGTAGACTGGTCATTTTGTGGATCTAATACATTAGAAGTTGGTCTTGATATCTTGGATAACCTCCTCATACCATCTAGTTTATTCTGAATCTCCTTTTGTTTAGTGATCTTCTTCTGTTCATCCTCATATGCTTGTTTAGGATCCTTTCTAATATCGGAATCCAATTCTGGCAACCAAAAAGGTAAAATATCCAATTTTTCCTCCTCAGCGAAAAGTGCTGCAACACCTTGAATATACAAGGAAAATTTAAACACTTCTTTGACCAAATGCGAGTTCGTCAACTCGTTGATCCAACCGCCATGCTTTTTTGGAAGCTTAATACCGGAAATATCAACACTAGATCCAGTTTCTAAAGATTTCGATGGGTTCTTGATTTTTATCTCCATCACAGAATAAGGGAACTTTGAGTATTCACCGGATCTCAAAAACTTCATAGGATTAGACACGTTACTATCAATATCATTTCTATGCCAGTTATGTGGGTCACGAATAGGTCTGTTCTTATCGAACGAATCTTCCCTAATGTACATGACATTGGAATCGATGGTAACTCTAATTCTATCATCACCAGGAATTTGGAAAGCGGTTCTGGTGTATGTAGTCCTCACAACAGGTTGCAGTTGTTCCTCATTAATAAAGTTTTGCATATGAGTGAAATTGTTCTCAACCCTCATTCTCTCAGTCTCAGGAGTTCTACTCTCTTCGAGTTTCTTCAGGACGTTCTTCTTGTACGTCTGATCGTTGTCAAAGATGAACCCGTTGATAAATTTAGACTTCATCAGCAATCGGATCTCTTCAAAATCCGAGTCCCCAGTATCTTTGTTTTCAATGAACATTCTCTTCTCCAGGAAAATATCTGGCTTGTCAGCCAGTTTCCCGGTCCACCTCAATCTCAGCGTCGGACACTCGTTTCTCTTCAACAACTTGTTGTTGTACAGCTCGAAATGCTCGTTGTCAAAATAGATGGTGGTTATAACAGGGTCATACAGGTTCTTCTGGTGACCGCTTTCATCCTCATCGGTATGGCTACCAGAATCAGAAGAAGATTGCGCGTGCTCATCAGAGTTCAGCATATCAGACTCGAACCTGTCGATCAGATCGTCGGTTTCCGTGGGTGCCGATGCATAGACCAGCACGGGCAAGTGTCTCAGGATCCTCGTCTTGACCTCCATCAAATTGTCATTGTGAACCCAAAACTTGAAACTCTTGAACGACATCGTGATCTCATCATTCTCGGCCACACTCGACAACTTGGGCACGCTGGCCAGCGAGGTCGACACAGCGTTGAAGTTAGACCTCAGCACATTGTAGAGAAACGAGATCCGGTACAGGATCGGCGAGTACTCCTCCGAGTGGAACGGCAACTCCTTCAACCGAACTTCCAGCATGGAACGCACAGAGGGGTACTGCGGGTGCAGCTTATCGTGCTTCTTAACAATCTTCATAAACCCAGTATAGTTCAACCGCGTGAAATTGTCCAGCTCAGTGGCCTCGCTCAAACTCTCCTCCAGCGTCCGCTGAAACTGCTCAGTGTCCAGACCCTTCAGCCCGGCCTCCGAGTTCGTCTCCTTCTCCAAAACTCCCAGACGCCCCATCACACCGTCATACACAGACGACTGGAAGCTGTACACTTTCTTCAACTCCCCTTCCAGAGCCTCACAGAACCGCGACTCGTCGTTCTCACTCCACTCGCCGCCATCCTCCTTCAATAGCGCCTTCAACCCTTCATAATCAATATAAGACCCCTTCCAAGGCGGGTACACCTCACTGGCAAGCTTAACACCAAACAGCATCGATCTTATGGTCGTGAAAAGCTTTCAATTGATCTCAATTTTCTCAATTCTTCAATTACTAAAATCCAAACCCCCAATTACACGTTTAATCATCCTTTTAAAGTATGGCCTATTATGATACACACTGACTCTTTTTTTTTTCTTTTGTTTCTAATGGCACATTTTTCCCCCGCTGCCCATCACCCCCCCCAAAAATTCTGTTACCCGGTGACCACGTGGTATAACAGTCTACGTTGAACACGTGATAATACTCAACGATTATTATACATTACATCGTATAATACGTATATGTTGCTACACGAGTCAGGTGATAAATACCTAAACACGTCACTTGGTAACATAAGCTACGAAACACGTGAAATAACGTACTGGACGAATGAAACATGATATATCGTGAAATACTAAACATGTGCAATTACGTATTACATGCTTTAAATATCCTGGTGTTTTGCACACCCAGACACCACGTACCATTCAAGAACTCCCTTACCTCGCAGATATATATATATATGTATGTGTGTCTACCGAGGTTATTCACTATATTTGGTCTGCTGCTTCCATACGTAGTTTACAATAGGAGAGGCCATCTCTGTCTCTATAATGTCTCTGCATCATTCCATCACATTTGTATAGTTTCTATACGTACAAGTTGCGGGTTTGTTGTAAAGTGGAGGGATGTCAATACATGTTATCCTGATTCTGCCTTTGTCCTTGGTGTATCCATATCATTCTTACACCAGGTTCTATGATGGGTGGCAATCTTCAATGTCTCTTCCCTATATGTTTTCTTGTTTCCTTACACGAAGCACGTATCGCTCTTACCACATTACGGCTACACCATCACCACATCACACCATAACCACACCAGTATGACTAACCGCTACAATACAAAAGTACAAATAATTGATAGTTACATTCATTTTTTTTTGTAGTATATATAAAAGACAGAATTTGTTTTTTTTTTTTATAGATATTTCATTTTGTTTTAGAAATAATACAGGGAAGTATAGACAAAAGCCCTATATTTTTTTTGTTAGTGTTTGTGATTGTGTACAGATGATCATATACATTGTTGTGGTTTTGTTTTTAATTCCATGTTGAGTTTAAAATAAACTTTTTTTTTTTTTTATAATATATTGTTTTTCTTGCTATGTCTTAACAACAGTTCGATTTGGAAGCGTTTCCGTTACTAGCGTTAATACTTATATTGCCGTCCTTTCCACCGTTTGGCCCTGTCATCTTATTACTATCGATCTTCTCCTGGATGAGCCTGGCCAAAGTGAAGAAGATTTCGTTCACGTTGTCGTCGTTCTTAGCACTTGATTCTATGAAAGGCAAACCCAATTCCTTGGCGAGCGCCTCACCTTGCTCCGTGGTAACCACCCTGGTGTCCATATCGCTCTTGTTACCAACAAGCAACAGCTGGGCCTCGTCGTTGGCATGCTCGTTCACGGTCTTGAACCACTGCTTGATATTGGCAAACGTCCTCTCGTCGGTGACATCATACACCAGAATAATACCCATAGCACCACGGTAGTACGCCGTGGTGATGGTTCTGAAACGCTCCTGCCCTGCAGTATCCCACAGCTGCAGCTTCACCTTCTTCCCGTTGATATCCACAGTTTTTATCTTGAAATCAATACCAATCGTGGTGATGAAAGAAGGATTGAACTTGTCCTCCACAAAACGCACCAAAAGACACGATTTACCAACACCTGAGTCCCCAATCAGTAGGATCTTCATTATGGAGTCATAGCTCTTCCCGTTCCCCGACGATCCCGACACAGTTCTTAGTGCAGACATCCTCACAGCTTTATTCTTTCCTTGTTCTGGTGTCTATTCTCTCTCTCTCTCTCTCTCCCTTGCAAATCCTGAGTGCAAACAAATAATAAATAGTGGTACTTTCTTGGTTCTCTTCAACAAACCTTTGTCCCCTTCGAATGGTTTAAAGAAAACCCCTCCTTGCTCAAAACGACTTTTTTTTTTTTTTTTTTGGCAAAAAAAAAATAATTTGGGCCCAGCCATTTCGTTGAGGGTGATGAAAGACAAAACCATGAATGAAAAAAGTGATTGGTTTGTTATTAGATTACATATTATATATAGACAGAGGTAAACAGCTAGGCGTAGTAGCTTTTCCAAAGCACACCCTCGAGGTCTTCGAGCTGTTCGTGTGTGAACTGTTGGCGGTCGAATTGCCAGGTGTCTGCACGGACCTTTTTGAAGTTGCTGATGGTCTCCTTTGCTGTGGCACCTGACATGCCTGCGGTCCTGGCCCAAGCAGACAGGACACTAAGCTGCTGAGGGATCCATTCTGGTAGTGGGAACGCGTATGGGAACGCGGTGACCACGGCACTGAGACCCAAAACGCTGCCGTGGATGCGGACGTCTGTCTTTGACAACTGTTTCTTCTCTGCTGCCGAGTGGGTTCCCAGTTCTGCGTCAAATTCCTTCACCAAGGTTTCCACTTGTCTGCTCTGGCCCATGTTGTGGATGATTCCTGAGAGCACTTCCCCGGCCTTCGTACGGATCTCGATGGATTTCGGGTTGTACAAGTGGCTGACAATGAAACGCAGGATCTTCTCCTTCTCTACGTCGGACAACTGTAGCAGTTGCAAAGACAGGAAGTGCTGTACGAATGCAAGTTGTAGCTTCACCTGGTTCGTACTGGTCAGCAGTTTCTCATTGCAGATGATATCGACGACCGTGCCCAGCAACTTGTTACCAATAGGTATGAATGCGAGTCTCATGAACAATTTAGCTGGGTCAATACCAGCCAAATAACACATTTCCTTGTTCTTCATTAGTGTGGCAAGGAACGGAACCACCTGGTTTACCAGATATGGAACCAACAAAACTTTGTTGGGACCACGCAACATTTCCGTCATCCAGTACATAATAGTCGAGGAAAGATAATAATACCTGGTCTTCAGCATCTGTTGTGGAGTCATGTCCTTATCAATCTTGGTGGACTCGATTAGGGCCTGCGCAAAAATATCCTTAATCTTTTCGTCAATGAAACCTGGAATTTTCTTCAGCTGCAGGTACAGTCCATCCGTGGTATCAATCTTTTGGTTTAAGAGATCATGTGGGCTCTCATATCCTGGGTGAGATGTGTTTTGTATGATGGTGGAGAATAACTTACCAACAGCCGATCTGGCTTGATCATAATGGTGGTCAAAAGGTATCAAATTAAATTTCTCACAGATACTGGGCATTCTGTACTCCAATGCCATCAAAATACCTCTCCACATGTATATTCTGTACGATTGATGAGATGCAGAGTCTAATTCAAAAACATTATCTAGATTCGAAAAGTGATGATAGAACGGTTCACATCTTCTGATATCGACAACGGCAGGTATCCACCATGTAATTGTAGACCAAACTTCAAATGCGTCATGATTCAAATCATTATTGAGACAATCAGGTAAGAATTCATCTAAAAATTCATCCCTGGTTTTGGCATCCTCCTCATTCATATACTTGCTTGCAGAGACTAGCGCACCAAAAATTTCAGCAGACATAATCATCGCAGCCTTGTCGTCTCTTATGTAGTAGCGGGAACACAAGTCACAAATATCCGATGTTGTCAAATTTGTGTAGTTTTTGCTGATTAACAACTGAAGAACCACGAAAAATGTCACGTTACTGCTACTAAACGCATTCCTCGATGCATTATCTTCAACAAAGTGGCGACAAAGGTCAGAGATAGTTTCCTTAGTAATCAACCCCCCTATATGCTTTAGGATATTGGCATCACTCTCTGTTAAATCGATTGGCACTTGTCCTGGTTTGACCACATATAATTGGCCACCCCAAGACAACCAACCGACAAAGCACTTGGAATCAATAAAGTAATCCTGGTCAGAAAACTTGGACATTTCTTTTGAGAACTTCTGCGAGTAATTGCCTACACCAGTATCAATCTTTTCCATGTGCCTAGGTATGAAACCCGTTCTGTAAGAATTCTGAATGTCGTACTCGTAATCTGACATAGACAAGATTCTATTACACATCGATATTATCGACTTGACTACTAAGTGTGTAACTTTAGGGTGTTGTAATTTTAATTGATCCAAAACAATCTCCATACATTCGAAGCTCGGAGGTAGCTCAATACTGGATTGGAGTTTTGTAATTATTTTCGAGATAACACTTGCAACCTTCCAGCCATGATTAACGTCCTCTTTCAAAACTTTAACCATACTGGTTTGTAAGTGGTTCAATATTTTGAAATAATCATCTCTCTTCTTATCCTTGGCAAACCTAACAGCTTCAACTTGAATATTTATATTCGAGTCTGGTGGTGATATTGGATTTGTAGCTCTTGGATCAAGAATACATACACTAGATGGAATTTTTAATCCATCTACAATATCAACCATAATTTTCTCAGCAGCTGGACCAACATCGTGTTCATCAACTTTTAAACATTTACACAATACCAGTAACAGGTTTTCCATGTTTTTATAATCTGACATAAGCTTTTTATTGATCTTTTTGATTAGAAGTATCTTCAGAAGGACCAACAATTTTCTATAGTCACCTTGAGCATATACTTCACTCATCTCACTCAGCAATTTCTTCATAATAATAGAGTAAGAACCAATAATTTGTTTCATACAATGAACCATAGTCCCTTGTGCAGGTTTATGAATATCTGGATACACCGACATAGCAAGATCTAGAACATCTCTAAGAAGCTGTATTTCTAGTCTGGAAGGCTTCCTATTGGTTGAATGCAACAGAACTCTGTTTTGATGATAAGTATCTGCCCTAACAGCAAGACATGTTCTGGTATATGGTTCCTCCAGATGTGCAAGGTATTGAATATTTTCCAAAAAGTCAAGGTCAATAAAAGCTGTAGGATCCTCATTAAAGACTGTTTCTTGTCCAACATCAGTGAACCATACTTTTATTGAGTGTAACAAGATTTGGAACATGTAGGTGTTGTTCTCAGCATTCTTCACTAAAAACTTCAAAGACTTGTGGAAAGCAATACCAATCTTAGACCTGATCTTATGAACTTTGAAATAAGCAGGGTGCTTAAATTTAGAGGACATCGAGGACCCAAAGTGATAGTTGTATTGGAATATATCCAGTTCTCTAAATGTCACACCTGAACTTATAGACGAAACGAAACCACTGTGAGCTCCTGGAACTGGGGTAGACATTCCAGATGGTGTCTCAGAACCTGGTTCATCAATAATCAATTCGGTCTCCTGGTCTTTCATTTCGATTTCGTCTGAACCATCCGTCTTTTCATCGTCAGATTCCTTAAAGTGGACGTATTCATCATCACCTTTATCAGATCTAATTTGTTCAAGGTCAATATCTAACTCTTCTGAATCACAATTACTCTCTCTTACCTGTTTTAGTAACAACAACATATCATGGTAGGATAAGTTTTGAGTTTCGTCAAGTTTATTCTTGTTGAAATCAGGATCAAAAAGTAAACTTGCACCAGACAAGCAATGGGTCAAAATCAAAAGTGACTTCTCTATTTCGTCACCATAACCCTTCTGCAGTTCTTTACTTTCAATAATTTTCTCAATTGCTGATATTGCCATACTTGAGTACTTTTCCAAGAAGTTAATGGCTAAGGTAACTTCACTTTCAGTTGGAGTATGCCATCTGATCTGCATATTCTCTTCGTCATATTTCTTATCAGAGAATTGAAGTCCACCCCATCTTTCTTCACAAGGAACCGTAGAGGACTCAGGGAATAACCTAGTGTCAGTAACCTCCGTAGCTGTCAATGTAAATACAATACTATGCAACAAAATCGAGGTTAGGACATCGATTGGTGGATTTGTAATATTTTTATATACAAAATCCATAAACTCCATCAAAACCAATGAAAGTTTCTCAATTACTTCATGAGTTTGTCTCAAAACATCATTTAGTGCTGTCAGGTACAGGACTAATTTTACATCTCTTGCCTGAATTTCGGTAGAGCTTCTCAATGAGCCTGCACCTTTTTCAATCTGGTCTTTAATTTGGCTGATCAACATTGGAACCAAATCGACTGCGAGTGTATTATCCCTCCTAATGAAGGCGGCAAGAGGAATGGTTACCAACTCATAGTTTGCATTTGGTTCCTTGACATAGTCACCAAGCCAGAACTTTTCAGAATATATTTTGAAGAATCTTTTGAACATTTCATCATCCATCGCTTCTTGCATGATAATTGTTGTTTGGTTTATCTTGGTTACAGCAGAGCCTTCCAAATCAATATCAACCAATTCAAATATCTTATCAACGTATATTCTCACAATGTTTTCAAAAATAGTCGTCGATGCTCTGAAAGCGTTCAATAGTAATTCATCAGAACCTTCAAAAGTAGGGGTTTCGTTATTCGTTAATTGATAGTAATGCTCGCTCAAGAAAGGTAGCGTTGTCGACTCGAATGTGAGATACTCATCTTCCTTGATCAAGTTTTTTATTGGCACAAATGCAAACACAGTCACAAGTGCGTTAATAACTTGGCCTGTAAGTTCAATGTCGTTCGTGTTAATTTTGGATACCAAGTTTGACAAGATATTAGTCACATGGATCCTATATAGCTTATCTTCAACCATGTAACGCACCGTTCTTGTAAATTGCTTCAAGGAGGAGATAATTCTGTGTCTAGAATTCACGTATTCTCCAGCCAATGAATCGTTAAGGTCATTAATAATCTTGTTATAGATTAGATATGCATTTTTTGGTTTCAAATCTAACAAATACGCTAGGCATGAAATGTAATAATTGGCTACCTCTAAGCTCTTATTCTGGGACCCAATGTTAATAACATCCAGTATTGTTGAGACAAGTTTCTCATGGCAGTATGGAGTCAAGCAAAACTCTTTGCTAACTTCTGCAGCAGTTTCTTCCCTCCATCTGGCATGGTACATTTTCACAAAACTGTGTATAAACTTGGCAATAGGCTTGGTCCAGAATCCACTATTTGAAGGATGAACAAAAGTTTCAATTGCATTCGTAAGTTCGTTAAGTTTGAAGAAGAAATCGTCAGCATATTTACCATTGATTGAGTGAATAAAAGGTCTTGCGGTTCTGGAGTAAGAATGGATTTGGCCGTCCGTTCTCAGGTGTCCTTGTAATCTATTGAACATGAAGTTCAATTGGTCCTCAGTAAATATACCGAATTTCTCAAATTTAATCAGTTCGGTCCTTCCCGAGCCGTCCTCTTTCAACAGTCTAACATGGGAGTCCTCCGATACCATCCCTACAAAGTCATACATGTGTGTGTCGACTGCAACATTGGCACTAACAGAGCCCCACAGACTGAAACAAAAAGAGAAATAGTCTGTAATCTTCACAGTGTCATGGTAATGTAGTGGAACTGATGAAGATATGATCGGTAAGATCGCTGACATTGTCGATGGTGCCAGGTTGGATAATGTCTTATCCATTATCTTATGCAGAATGGTGTCGTCATTTTCGTCAAAAAATGGTCTGGCTGAGATCGACAGTCTCAACAGCATTCTGAATAAGTGTAGGTCTTCCTTCGACCCCAAGTCGTAACGTCCGTAGTCTGAGTCCGGGTACGGCAAGAACTCCCACAAAAAGTCAAACAGTACCTTGTGATCTAGCACAAGTCCTTGGTCCTTCAACAATACCGAGAAGTCTGTGCCCTGGTCATCTGTCTCGACCAGCGCTTCGAACATGTCTACGTGCATCTTCCTGTATATCTTTTGCCCCTGACACAGACAGATGTAATAGTACACCTGTGCCAGCGACTTACGCAGGGTCAAGGGGAAGTCAAACTGCAGACAATTCTTCAGCTCGTTGGTCCAGTGGTTGATGTTGATAATGGTGGCGGAGCTGGCAGTGATCTTGCCGCTGTCAGGCCTGTCAATGTCCATGTACATACTGTCGCCGTAATACTCCCCGGAAACATCGTCCTCATCAAGCTGATCGGTGGTATACCCGGCGTCATCCGCCGCAGGCTGCTGCCCTCCCGCCGACAACCGAAACATATCGGTCTTCATAGCCAGGTCGTCCACCGCGTTGCGGAACTCTGACAGGTCCCGGCTCGAAATAGAGATCAGCCCCTCTATGTCCAGCGAGCTCACCGCAATGTACAGGTTCACAATCACATGGCACAGATACTTGGCCTGATCCAGATGCGTCTCCACACGGTACGGCAAGTGCTCAGTGATCACGAACTTGGGTCTCACACGCCGCCCATACCACCGCGACTCAGGATCGTACACATTCTCCCGGTGCAACCGCTCGTCCTCCACATAGTCCAGCCCGTACGCCCGCAACCGCGCACTCATCACATCCTCGCTGTCCATCCCGTTAAACATCTTCTCATCGAGCGTGGGCGTCGCAGACCGCCCACGCAGCGACCGCGCGCCCGCGGTCGCAGCACCAACCATCCCGCCACGAGGAGACTTCCGCAAGTCACCGCCACTCGCAGGCCGTCCCATTATCTTCAAATCAGCCAACGCCCGCCTCTTAGAAGGCACTGGCGCATGTATATCTCCCATTTTAATTCCAATTCAAATACCAATTCCCTATTTAAGTTCCTGTATATCTCTTCACGCTTCTGTATATCTCTTCACGTTAATGTATATCTCTTCACGCTTCTGTATATTCCCTATACTACCCTTTGTTAATTTAGCCGCCGTGACGTTAAGGGAAAAGGAAATAATTTTCTTTCCAATTGGGACCACACCCCCAGGTATTTATACCGCCGTTGGGGGGCTCCCCCCGGTGGCGGCTCCCAAAGTGCGCTGCGATGAGCTTACCCCGCATTGCCCCCCTAAAAAATATTATCAACAGGTGGTTGTGCGGGTGTTTCTGTGCGGAGGATGACTCCATTATACGGTTCTGCTGTGTTTTCTGTGGGAAGGGGGGACGGAGGGGGGGCGCTCTGTTCTAACAATGGGCGTATACAGTGATATAACACAACATATGGATAATACGTATAGTTGTACATATTTAGCTATATTGGTTCAGGTCTAGGGTGACGATCTTGGAGGTGTTGTTGTCGTTGTGTCTGTAGACGCCTACGAGGGCGTCGGACTTCTCGAACATTGTGTTTTTGAGGGAGATGACGATGAACTGGAGGTCGGGGTTTCCGTGTCTGCGGATGTACGCGGCGATGCGGTGGACGTTGGCGATGTCGAGGGCTGCGTCGACTTCGTCGAGCACGAAGAAGGGGCTCGGGTGGTACGAGTTGATGGCGAAGAGCAGGGCGAGCGCGGCGACGGTCTTCTCGCCACCGGACAAGTACTCCATGTCCTTAAACCGTTTCAAGGGTGGTGTGGCGTGGTAGCGGACGCCGGCGCTGAAGGGCTCGTCCTCGTCCTCGAGGGTCAGCGAGGCGCTGCCGCCCGCGAGCACCGCGGTGGAGTTGACGTTCTTGGTGAGCTCACGGTAGATGGCGTCGACGTGGGCGTTGATGTGCTCGTACGCGGCCTCGAACAGCTCCTTACGCTTGTTCTTCACCTTCAGGAACTCGTTGAACACCTTGCGCTCCTCGGTTTTCAGCCCCTCGGTCTCACGGTCTACTTCTTCAAACTTCTCACGCGCCTCGCCGAATCGCTCCACGGCACGTGCGTTCGGTTGCAGCTCCGCGAGCACCTCGTCGATGTCACGGATCTGTGCCTCCAGCTCTTGTCTCAGAGAGTTGTTGCTGGCCTCCTTGTATTTCATTGGCAGCTTGCTGAAATCGACCTCAATTTGCTTGGAGATCTGGACGGCCTCGTCGTCGACCTTGGAGGCCGGCAGGTCCTCCAGACCAAGCTCCGAGACCACAGGGATAGCAATGCCGAGCATCTGGCAGTTTTTCAGGATACCCATCTTCTCTAGGTCGTTTCTAGTCAAGTCGTCATTGATCTCATTGATACCCTTCTGGAATGTTTCAATGCTGTTGTTGTACTCGGCGATGATATCCTCAGTAGCGGACGCGTCCTTCTTGGCAGAGTCGAAAGTAGCTTTAATTGTTTTCAATTCGGCACTTTGGCTCTCTAATTCACCTTCAACAGCTTCTAACGTCAATTTGATGCTTTTCTCTTGATCGTGCAAGCCATTCAATTCAGTATGAATGGAATCAACATCCTTCTGAGCCTTCGTTAACTTCTCTTTGGTGGAGTTGCAACGGTCTACCTCAAATTGGAGCCTGTTTTCAACATTCATGATCTCTTTCTGTAGTTGTTGCAATTCCTTAGATTGCTGACGCAGCACTTGACCCGTGTGGCTTTCGTATTCCTTCATCGAGAATCCGACTTTATCAGTTAGAGTCTTAAACGACTTTTCTTGTAGGTCTTCGCGCTTCCCATTCCAGACCTTACGTTCGGTTTCTAACTTAGATATCTTGTCTTCGAAGTTTTTGATTTGAGGACCATACTCCTTTTCAATCAGGTCGTTGTTGTACTTTATCTCGATTTCGACATCCTCTATGTTACGCTTGTTCTGAGTGATTTGAGTACGTATATATGAAATTTCAGACGTTAGCAAAGACAATGCACCTTCTAACTCCCTGGCCTTCAATGTGTATTGTCTGCTCTTTGTAGACGTTTCTTCCACATCCAAAATCAACTGATCTTTCAAATCCATCAAACTTTGGAATTCTTCTTTGTCCCATCTGTTGTTGCCATTCTTTGAAATACCACCAGTCATCAGACCAGCTTTGTTGATAATGGCACCTTCTAGAGTTACCAGTCTTGAGTTAACATTTTTGTTCCATTTCAAATCTCTAGCAATTTCCAGATTGTTACAAATAATGGAATCCGAGCAAATATAATACATAGCTCTCACCAGATCGGACTGGTAGTCAAGAGCATTTATAGCTAATAGGTAGTCTTCAGATTCTGCGACAGGCAAACGAGGGATTTCGACGTCTATGGTATCCAATGGGATAAAAGAAATGATACCCGATCTCTGTTTTTTCAAGAAAGCAATACATTCCTGTGCTACAGATAGGTTGTCAACTATGACAGTATCAAAATTTCTCCCCAGCATGGTGGAAACAGCCAATTTATACTTTTCCTTTTTGGGCTTACAAAGATCACTAACTAAACCCCGCACACCAGGGAAGAATCTCTTCAACATAGCAACGTTTTCACGTAGTTTCCTCTCCTTGTTGGACTCCCTTTGAGTCGCACTGAGATCATCGAGTTTTACTAAAGTATCTCTTAATTTGAAATTTAGGTCGTATTCCTTATTATTCAGGAACTCAATTTCCTTTTGAGTCTTTCTTAGATCATCTAACTTATGCGAGTGTATGTCATTCTTTTCGTTCAGAGACAATGTTAGGTCATTGATCTTGCTTTCTATATCGCTTTTTCTCATAGATAATTCATCGTGAATTCTGTCTCTCGCGATAGTAACCTTTTCATTCACTAGTTTCAGCTCTGACTCAACCTCAGATTTTTCATTTGAAAGAAGAGCTAGCTTATCCTCAATTTCAAGACCTCCGTCATTCAAATATGTAGCCTTCAAATCATCATACATCTTCAGTTGTTCTTCATCAAGAGCGTATTTGTTACTGTTCCCAGACTTGGCAATAATTTCCTTTTCGAATGCCTTTTTGGCATCTGTAACCACTTTTAATTGATTCTTGTATCTGGCAACTGCTTCATTCTCTCTTTCCAAATCTCTTTCTAGAGATCCTATCCTCTTTTCAATATTCTTGATTCTTTGTTGTGCAGCTTCTTGCGGAATGATTATAAGTTTCAAATCAGATTCTGCCTTCGCTCTTTCCCTCTTTGTTGATTCCAGCTTGTTCTTTCTCTTTGTCAACAAAGCAGCTTCTTTTGCAAGTGACCTCTTAGAAGCAGCCAAGTTTTCTTCCTCAGCACGTAGTTTCTCCTCTATCACACTTATCTCCTCTCGGGATTCTTCTAGTTTCTGCAAGCACAGCTCCTGGTTCTCGTGCATGTGATAAAGTTCCCATAATGATAGGTTTGTCTGTACACGTTTTTTCTTCTGGACATGTTTCCTGTACTCCTCATCTCTGCTCATACCTTCCTTGTACGTCTTCAACTCACTATGAATACGTCTTCTGTTCTTGATAGACTCCGTCGAGGCCTGCCCGAGTCTCTCCCAGCTCTGCTTCAATTCTTCATATTCCTTCTTGTACTGTATAGAACCTGAGACTTCCTCCAACATCTTCGTGAGGCCCATAGAAGACTGTGACGCAATCTGCTCCACATCACCTTGGAAAACCAGAAAGTTCTTGGCCTTGATCAGTATATTCTGCGACTCGAGAAACCCCGAATACTCTTTATAAGTCACTGGTTTCCCATCAATCTTGTATGAAGTGTCTCCAAGTCTCGATATAGACCTCATAAGCTCCACATTCTGACCGTCATGGTTAAAAAACACCTTAACATACGCCGTCCTGCTGCCCTCTGGACCACTGGGAGTGCTCTCTCGGGACAAAACATCCCGGTATATCAGGTCCTTGAGCGCACTCGACCGCAGACTGTTACTCCGTACACCAAGCACAAATGAGATCGCATCCATCAAATTGGACTTACCAGAACCATTGGGACCAATAATACTAGTAAAGTTGGACTCGCCAAACCCGATATTCACCGTATCTTTGTAAGATTTGAAATTGTAAAGCTCCAACCCAACTAACCTGAACATTGTTACCGTTATTCAATTGATTGTAAAACTGCGTTAGCTATGTACCTTAGGTGTTGGCGTATATAAATTGTTACAAGATCTGATAAATCATTATTTTTTTTGACAGGTTTCAAATAAATAAAAATATTTTGAAACGCGAAAAGGAAAAAATAAATTTCTTGACGCGTCTGGCTTTCGTGTAAAAGTATAATTAGCGTGACACATGCCTATACATTATGCATATACAGCTTACAAGAGATTAATAAAGAGTTACTGGCACATATATTCAAAAGTAAAATTTATTTTATGTTCCAGTAGCTACTAAAGTGCTAATTTGGATGTTTGTTGCACCAGAAATTATTCATTTACGTTCATTGTGATAGCATAAAATATAGCGGTAAATAATATGGGTTCAAAGCTCTAAAGATTATTTGAAGGTATTTCATAAAGAAAACATTGGTATAATACACAAGCATAAATAAAACTGTTCTTCTGAAACTTACGTAGAAATCGTGTTAAATTTCCTGGATAGTTTTAAGTATTTTTTTGGTTTTTCAATTTTTTTTTGGAATGACACAAATTTATATAAATTCCATATAATTTGATGTTGGACCACTTTAGCAAAAGTCCGAAGACCCATGTATTCACATTGGTGCAGTGGTTTCTATAGGGTGACCGGAATGTTGCTATAGTAATCGAGCTCATCACGGTGTTTTTTTATTATTTTGCTAAAAGTAGGGGATATTTGCTAATTATATACTTGCTAATGAAATATTTTAGCAGCTATTATTTAAAAACTATGGGTTATTTGCTATAAGAGACACAAAGCCTTATGGTTTAGCATTCTGTTGAAAACGTATAAATAGGACAGGAACCTTTCCAATATTTCTGAGAAATGGTTATTTCTTAATTATCTTTTTAAGAACCAAATACAATAAGAGACCAACAAATAAGAAGAGACTAACATATCATATAACTAAAATTAAGAGTACCGCTGGTTTTTGTCCTTACTGTGTATTATATTTTCCTTTCTAATATTGAAATATATTCTTGTTCTTTTTGAATCCCCCCAAGAAGAATAAGTAAATTTAGAGGGAAAGTGGATATGCACGAGCTGGAAGCGCTGGCAATTCATGCCACTACCTTATTGAGCTACGAAGTTAATAAGGTTATTGGGTTCAATCCTGGTTCTCTAGCTAGAGTCTGTAACGAATTTGAACAATATTTAATTAAAGTTACTAATGGAGAAGGTTCTTTCAAAGAAGGTCAGGTCTTCTCCGTTGATATTGACTTTGGCAACGAGTTCCAACTTTTGAATCACATGAAGAGTCGCTTACTTTCTACTCCAGGAGACAAAAAAGCAGGTAAAAACAACAACATAAAACATTTACTTTTGAACGGTTGTCAGACAAATACTTGGTGTTCGATGGAGATGGCCACTTTGGTGCTGGCCTACATTGCGGCAAACTCGAAGCTGGGGTTTGAAAGGGATTGGAATGCATTCCCACCCATCTCTCCCGTAGTTCCAGGAAAGACCAAGTTGAATAATGGGTCCGCTACTAGTGGTTCGAATAGTAGTGAGAGTGAAGAAGTTGAAAGCGAGGAGATGGTGACTGTCGTGAACTCTGACGGTACAGAGTCACAAAAACGGAAGAGGACTAGAGTGAGTAAGGAAGAAATAGAGAAGCACAGAGAGGTTGGCTATGAGGTTATTATGGGACGTGTAAACCGTAATAAGCATGTGCCAACGAAGGTCGTAGCAGAATATCTTGGTTACAGTATGTTCCATTTCCACAGATGTTTTTTGTTATACGTTGGCGTGACAGTACAAGAATATTCAGACCTCTGTACTAAGATATACATTAAAAATAAGAAAACGTTCTTAAAGATTAAAAGGAACATCGCTAAACGTAGTTTCAAAACAGTTGGTATCAACAGTCTGCTAGCTAATTTGGGTGAGTCGTTGAAAATTATGGGTTCACAAATAGACATTGAGCCAGAACAAAAGGCTCCAGTCTTGCCTACTAACTGTATTATTATTCCAGAACAGAATACTTCAAGAAAAAGGAAGGCAAAATTTGGAGACACAGTTGATGTTGGGAGAACTACACAAGTTCCACAGGAAATAATGACCAGAGGCCAGTTGATAAACAAAGTTATATCCATTATCGCACCATTCAAGGAGCCTCGGTTTATATTTGAGAATTATGAACAGAAATTCAATAAGAGAACAAACTCCAATGTGTTGCTCCAGCTAAGCAACAAAGTCCAACCAAACAAAATAGTCCAAACGACTAAAAAGGTTCGTTCTAACAAAAAGCCTCGTTCCAACAAAAGCCTCGGTTCAAATTCTCCTGTGGTTCACGATGGTAACAATACTACTGTAACTTGTGTCAATTCCAGTGCATTTGAAACTCCAACAAAGAAGAGAACCTACTCCGATTTCACTTCTGGTTCTGTTGCTGGCCCTCACAGTGAGGCAACTAGGTATGATAACACATTCACGTCCGACACGACATTTCCGTTGGAGGATTCTACCAAGATAATTGAAGATGATGAGGAATATAAATACTGTAAGGAGCTAACACCAATTGATTTTGATAGATTCCCCAGCAACTTTTTCTTGACTCCGAAGCAATTTAGTCAAGAACTCGAAGGTTTCTTGAACAGTTTGGGAGGGCCTTCCAATGATATCGCTTTCAAATCATGCAACAACATGGTCATCAAGAATCAGTGCGAAGAGAAAGAATTTGTCAATACAACCACAGTTCCGGTCAATCATGAACAAGATAGGAAAGTTTCAGTTGGTAATAGCAGTTCTCCAATGGTCCCGATTAAATCCGAAAGAATCCTGTCTAACATCATGACTCCAGCAGAAATATTGGTTGAGGCAAATGAGCACAAACCAATCATCGAAGATACTAAAGACACTTTCTCAAGCTCTAATTATGAATTGGGACAACAGTTTCTAACTGATATAGACCCATTGTTCGAGGAGCTATTCCATATCCCGGAATACGACTTGGATGGTGCCACAGCCAATACCGCTTTAAATCAAAATGTCAATGATTCCTACTTCCCACAGTGGAGTGATATCGAGGAGTCGACCTGGATGGACATCTTCAATACTAACTCAAACAATTTCAATGTTGATGACTTTTTCAATTTGGATCCATATAAGAATACAGAAGTTATTGACACGAACTTGGGAATTCTGAACTAATCAAATAACAAAAGCATGCATCAAATAAATGTTGGGCAACAGATATTTCCAAGGAATTGACAATATAATAACACTAATAAAATTAATAAAAAAAAATAATAAAAACCAATAAAACCAATAAAAAAAATAAAAAATACAAAACCCAAAAAAAAAAAATAATAATAAAAACAACCCCAAATCATCACCAAGTCTCTACTAACCTCTTCACTAAACCATCACCGAGTTTCTACTAACGCTTTCACAAATTAAATAATTAGTTCGTTCTCCCCCCATTATATAATAATAAAACAATTTTAGAAAATCCTGACCTGTTTTGTTAAAGTTGTTCTGCTGTTAATCCATGTTGTTATCCCTGTCGTTTGATAAAAGTAATAAAAAAAAGGACTGTTAGAGAAAAGTATCCTGTCCTGCTGCCATATAATAAAATGTTTTGATGTTTCCTGTCTCGAAGACCATTGTAATTTTCCCCATACTATAATGCCATCTCAAAAAATAATCATATAAGAAAAAATGAAGGTCTACAGCTACCACCAGCTGTTGACATTTGAGTTTTTTTATTTATTTTAAACCATTTTCATATATTCACCCATTTATTAATTTATATTCAGACATATTGTCTTTTTTTTCTCAACCTTTTGTGTTATTGCATTGTGTACATCATTGCATAAACATTATGAGAACTATATATTCAAACAGATTCTTATAATACTTTTACAGCACTAAATGCAACAACATCTAATCTCAGTGTGCTTCATGGCATATTGTATAATACTCCAATTTATTTACTCTTGTACAATTTTACTACATTCTATACACCAGTAATCACTTTGAGAACAGCACATTATATCATAGCGTATGCCTTATTACATATGTGTACTATATCATCTCCTCTACAATGTAATATAGTACAATATAATACGTTGAATTTTAATCGTTACCTGAATGCATTACTGTATAGTATAGGCATTGTGATATACTATGGGATGAAAATACAGTGTGGTATCAGTAGGGTACTATTCTATTCTATAGTATTGTATTACCGTAGATTCATAACGTATTGTACAATATATCACGTTGTACTGTATACTATACCAAACCATATATATAATGTAGGGTACTAATATACTACATTATATTTTACCATTACATTATAAACTATACCATCCTATAATGTACTGTATAGTATACTACACTATATAGCAAAGTATCCTACTGTATTATAATATAGTGTATTGTATATTGTATATGGTACTGTATTGTATTGTATTGTATTGTATTGTATTGTGCTATGCTTTTCACTTCACTTCGCGATGAGCTTTGAAAAAAAATTGGGTTTTGGAATAAACAAAGACATGTGAATTTATTTGTGATTTGTTGGATATTGCAGGATATGGGGGCCAGATATAGTATGGATTTCACTTCAGATGTGGTGGCGAACAAGAGCAGCTCGAGTATATTTGCCAGTGAGGCGTCTGGGTCGGAATTGAGCGATGTCGTGGAGCAATCGGTGGTTTCAGGTGCCGAGTTGCGACGGTTGGAGCTCGAAGAGCGGAAACAGCAGCTATTGACACAGCGGAACTCGCTTTTGAAGGAGGTAGAGGCCCGTGAGAGGGAGGTTGGTGTGTTGCGAAGTGGTGCCGGTGTCTCTAGTGGTGGCAAGGTTGACCGAAATGCGATGGATACGCTGATTGATGTGCTGGGGTTCTCGCAGAAGAAGAAGGACGAGGAAGAAGTGGAGAGACTGCTGGACGGCTCTTCCAACAGCAGGAGAAACTATACTGCCACGGTGGACGGATGGTCTAGTGTCAAGGAGGAGCTAGCTAACAAATATGACAGTTTGCCTCTGTTGAATATGGACCTGAGGTTACAGTACTTGCGCGAGTTGTACCAGGGTGTCGACATACTGGTGTTGGAAAGGACTATACAGGACCCTCATGTTGTGATAGACGCAAAGTTCCGTTTTAGCAGGTTTAGACACGGTGCGTTCGAGGTGCGTGTGCGGATACGGTACGATGAGGTAGACGAGACTTTGCAAGAGTTCGTGGTGGTTGATATCTCGAAGGAAGTGCAATTGCAGTTACAACCATTGCGTGCGTTGCAGAACCCGTCTTTCTTTCTCACTGCATGTTTCGAGTTTGATAAGATACGGCAGAGCCGGTATACGGTTCTGGAGACGCTTTGCGCGAAGTACAGGAAGAGGATATCGCGGTGTGAACTGCCACGCACAGGGGAGTACGCGGTGTTTGAGACACTCAACGTGCTCAAGAACAGGAAAATCTCTGTGCGGATTGACTTCCAGGTTGTGTTCGAGACCAAGAAGCTGAGCTATACGCCGTACCCTGCCTCAAGACTCACATATGAGCTCCGGAAGAACGACAAGCGTGTGCTATCCCGCCAAATTGAGACTATCGCTGCGGGGCTGATACGTGAGTACGGCCTCGAGAAAGGGCTAGATGAACTGTTGAATGTCTGCTTATTCGCAGAGTTGTATAAATAAAGTATATGTTTTATTCGATTCTTTTTTTTTACTTATTTATTTAGATATATATAGACATCAGATCAATAAAGAATAGATAAGACAATTTAGATGTGACAATGTTATAAAAAAAAATAAGAAGTTCAGTTAAATGCAATGATAATTTTAATAGTTTTTCAGTTCCAGTTACCACCGTCGTCGTAGTTTCCGTTATCCCAATCGCCACCGTTGTTGCCATTGTCCCAGTTACCGTTGTCATTGTTGTTACCATTGTCCCAGTTACCGTTATTGTTGTTAGGATCATCGTAGTAGTTGTTGTCCACGACCACGGTCTGGTCGTCGTGGTGGTGGTGGCCCTCGATCAGGTCGGCAGCAAGCAAACCGACACCGGCACCGGCCAGACCACCCATCAGGGCGTTCCTGGTTCCGTGGCTCTTATGCTGCGGCTGTGCGTACATGGGGGCAGCAGCCACCGCGGGGGCAGCCATGGGCATGGCGTAAGGCTGCGCATAAGGCTGCCCGTACATTGGCTGTTGCGGATACGCCTGCTGTGGGTAGTACCCCTGTGGAGGGTACGCTTGTTGTGGAGGGTATGCCTGTTGTGGAGGGTATGGCTGTGGAGAGTAAGAAGGTTGTGCGTAGGATCGTGGAGCTTCTCGTGGGGCTTGTGGCTGTGGCTGTGAGCGAGGTGGAGCGGGCTGTGCCCTGTTCCACACCGTGCCACGGGGCTCTTCCCACTGGGACTTCCCCGTGTGTGTATCGACGTAGTACCACCTCTTGTACTCGTCATCGAATATAGCTTTCCACCCGCTAGGAACTCTTGGAGGGTCGTTTCTACTGCTAGACATTGCTTGATTCTTTCCTAAAAACCTCAAAAACCACAAACAAATACTAAGCAAACACAAAACAAACCCAAAACCAATAAAATGGGCTTATATAATATTGGTTTGAGGGAGGATCAGCATGGTTTCGAAAGGAAATCCCAAATTTAGGGGTATCACAAAGTTACCCCCACCGCCGATCCCACAGAGAGAGAACGGATAAACAAACACCGATATACAGCAATGTAATACAATACAGCAACGTAATACAATACAGCAACGTAATACAGTACAACAACGTAATACAGTACCCAGATAAAGTATTTGCATACACTCCCTAGTTTCTATAGTCCCTGTCTCCAGAAAAACAGAGCTGGGCATGAATACTACAGTAAATAGTGGTGTAGACTACATAAAGGTGTAGAGTACATAGGACGTGTAGAGTACATAGAATACTGCAATACTGCAGTATTCTATGTATATAGGGTATAGGCTATACAAATGTATAGCAGAGTATAGACAACATGGCCTCGGAATACAATAGCACATGGTACATACACATAAATTGCCGTTCCCGAATGTAGAACAGTGCCTTATACACAACATCGTAACCACACCCCGACTCAACAACATAGCCAGGGCATCTCCACAAGAGTCACAGTCATTGTAGATTACAGGACACACTGTATCAGCACAAAGAACAGAAATGGGACACTGTAGATTACATCAACATCTCCCCCCCTAACAATCCCCGCACGGCGCGCCCTGAAAGAAAAAAATTTTTCCATTTTGAAGAACATCGATTTGTTCTATAAAGAATAAATGACATCAGCCGTTCAAGGGTCCTCCTCGTTACCAGGGCAATTCTAAGGAGTCACTTGCCTTTTGAAAGTAGACTACACAATACAATACAATGCTATAAAGTATTACAATAGGGCATCACAAGATATAGAATGTTCTTTATGGAACAATACAATAGGAAATGTTCTTTAGCACATGCTGACTTCTTTTTTTTGGCTATATAAATAGAGAGTAGGATGGGAGACTCCCATCCTACTCTCTCTCTCTCTCTCTCTCTCCCTCTCTCTCTCTACTCCAATAGATCGGTATGAGCAATGTTTTATTTAATACTAACTCTTTTGGGTTCTGTTTGGGCCCAGTCTAGCGATAGCTATTATTTCAGCACGAATGTGCAGTACTTCGTACATAACGGCGACATCGTCGCCGGTACTGCTCCCAACACTAGTTCCTGGGATATGCATCTCTACGGGAACGTTGAAACCGTGGAGTACACCGGGAACGTGAACTTGCCCGGTAACTTCTCTATCGTTGCTAACGCTCCGAACCGCGGACTCTCTGTGAGTTTCCACGGGTCTATTTCTGTCGGGGGTGATGTTGTCGTTGACAACAGTCAGTCACCTAGTGGGTTGCAGGTTGTGCTCGCGGGTGACAGTCTTGTCTCCTCCCATGGTACTTTTGCGCTCTATTCCCAGCACGACCAGGTCTCCTCCGCGACTATCGATTTCCCTGAGTTTCAAGCCGCTGACAGCTTGTTCTACAACATGCAGTCGGTGGTGGTCTCTAAGGACACGCGGTTCGAGTCGAATAAACTCGTGGCTTTCCACAGCTCGGTGGTTATCGAGGGTGTGTATGTGAATTTGGGGTCTACGGATGTGAATCGTGTTCCTATCACGATTGGTGGTACCATATGGTTCGATGGTGGGCTGGTGTCCGCACAATCCGACAGCGTCCATATGAGCTTTCTAGACCCAGGTGATGACAGCAACTACTTTGTATTTAATGACCAAGCATCTCAGCTTGTCGAAAATATAGATCTCTTCTGGTTTGACTCAACGCCAAACAGTTACATTGCATTTGTGAACCCGATTGTATCGGCAAGTTACACAGCCAATGCAGGTAGTTTAGACGATGATATTGTAGGTGTTTTGAATGTCCGAACTGACAACAAGATCCTGATGTTTTATCTTCATGCGTCCTTTATGAACCAAAAATTTACATTTGAAGATTTCTTGTGGGATAATACGATCCTAATGAAGGACGGGATTCCTACTTCAGTTTACACTTTGCAACTCGTCCCCACTGAAAGGGAGGTATTTTCCAACCCAGAACCTTCCACTGTCATAGTTACTAAGGATACTACCACTGAAACAGAAATCATCCTGTACTTCCCAACTACAAACAGCGATGGTAAAACAATCACTGGTAGCCATACTTACACTTTAATAGATGAAGAGGAATTCGTTGAACCCGATCCATTACTAACAACCGTGACTATGACCCATACTACAGAAACGTACCTTTTGAACTATTTTCCATCAACAGATGAAAATGGTAAACTTCATACAATAACAGTCACATTCACAATAGATGGCACTGATGAAGACGACTTCAATATAACCTATTCTAATCCAATGATGATTACAACTACGGTTACAAAGGACAGTACTACTGAGACCGAGGTGGTCTCGTTCTTCCCTACGACGGATGAGAACGGAAAGACCGTTACTGGCAGCAAGACGTACACTTTGAGCGCTGAGGAGGCGTATGTGGAGCCTGAAGCATCGACGGTTGTGGTCACGAAGGACAGCACTACTGAGACCGAGGTGGTCTCGTTCTTCCCTACGACGGATGAGAACGGAAAGA